>JAIXND010000771.1:2661823-2725771 GCA_023646645.1 Varanus salvator macromaculatus | reverse complement strand
GGGCGGTGCTCGGCGCTGTGCGTGGCGCGGAGCGGGGGCAGCGGGCTGGGCGCCCGCAGCGCCGAGGCGCCCACGGGGGGCTTCCCGGCCACGCGGTGCCCTGGCCCCCAGGGCGGCCCGGCGGCTTCCCGGCGGCCGGAGGACTGCGCGGCCCGGACCCATGTTCCCCAGCGGCGGGCGCGGCGGCAGGGGGCCGCTGCCCGTGGCCCTGCGGGCCCGCGGCCGGCTCCTCCAGGGGCGCGCCCCGCCTGCTCGTCGGCCCGCCCCGGGGGCCAGGGCACCGCGTGGCCGGGAAGCCCCCCGTGGGCGCCTCGGCGCTGCGGGCGCCCAGCCCGCTGCCCCCGCTCCGCGCCACGCACAGCGCCGAGCACCGCCCGCGTGGGCCCCCTTCCTTGCCTTTTCTGAGCTGAAGAAGTGGGCTGGGTGGCCAGGATAGAGCCCGTCTCTCCGCTTGGGGCTGGGCTACCTGCTGCCAGAGGGCCTGCTAGTGATCCTGGCGCTGGGGGCCTCTCTGGATTGCGGCCGTGCTCGCTCCCGGGGCCCCTCTGGAGACTGCCCGGCGACCTCTGGCCCGCAGGTATGAGGCGCACGCCACTAGTCCTCAAGCACCTCCCCTTGGCTACCGGTTGAAGTCAGTTCACACTAATCTTTGTTGACACTAATATTTAACCTGGGCCCAGGTTATCTAAAGAAGCACCTGTTCCCATAGATGCCCCCTCGCCAGGCCCTTAGCTCATCTCTGGGGGAACTTCTTAAGGAGCCCCTTGAAGGAAATAAGGAGGGGGGCTACAAGAAGAAGAGCCTTCTTAGCACTGGCACCCCGACTTCGGAATCTGCTCCCCAAAGAAGTTTGCCTGGCACTTTCTCTTATTCTTTCCAGTGCCAGGCAAAGACCTTTTTATTCACCCGATATTTTAACTGTTAAAGTAATTTTAAAGATATTATGGTACAGTATTTGTTATATTTTAGTGCTGTTGTACCTTTCTGTTTTTACTGGTTAAGAACTGAAGTTACAGGGAAGTTATTCTGAAGTTTTATTGCAGGTGCCCTTGTGTTGATCCTTGTTTTATTATTGCTGTATTTGTTAAAGTAATGCTATTTATTTTATTATGCATGTTTTATAGTGTACCTTATAACCTCCCCTGAGAGCCATTTTGGCTAAAGGGATAGAAATCAAATAAACAAACAAAATACAGTCCCGGTTGCAGCCCATCTGGTAGGCGAGTTGCCCCGATCATTCTTATCGCCCTCCTCTGCACTGCTTCCAGCCCAGGAATATCGTTTTTCAGGTGTGGCTCCAGAACTGTGCACACAATTCTAAATGTGGCCCCACCAAAGACTTGCAAAGAGGAAGCATGATCTCAGCTGGGTTATTTTCAGTTCCTGCCCTAATTATATCCCAGCCGGATTTAGCTTTCCAGGGCCACCTCGCCTCGGACCGTCCACCACAGCCCCGGCGCCCTTCTCCTGGCCAGCCGCTGCGAGCTGCTGCAAAGGGTCCGTCGTGGAGCGGAAGCCAGCTGTTCGTCTTCCGCCTCGGCAGAGCTGGGCAGGCGGCTCGGGAGCGCCTGACAGCCGTCTCCCGAGACGAAATGAAGCGGTTCGGTGCCTGACGGATGCCCCGGAAGGCTTCCCCCAAAGGCTCACATTGGGGTGAGAACGGAACAAAACGGGTATGTGGGAGAGCGAGAGGGATACCGGAGGAAGCTCCGGGCTGGGCTGGGCTGGGCTCCCCTTGCATGCCAGCCTTGGCACCTGGCCTTGACGCCTTCCTTCGGGAACAGAAAGCAGGTGCCAAGAAAGGCCCAGGGGCTCTGCGAGAAACGGGCATCCTCCGGCGCCGCCTTCTCTCAGTCCGAAAGGAGAGCCAGCTCGGTTGCCGTCCCTCTGCAAAGAGCACCATTTCCAGGGCTGCCTTGTTTTATTCAGCTTGCTCTGAGGGCTTTGGGCCTGGGCAGCCGGGGGCTGTCCCCCCCCTCATCCCGGAAGCACTGGGTGTGCTGCTGAAGCCCCCGCACCCCTCCTGCCGGTGGAGGGGCGCCATGCTGGAAGGCCACGGAAGCGGCTGGGCTCCTTGCTTGCCAGGGCGAGGTGCCACTGCCAGGCACTTGGCTCCCTGTGGCTACGGCCTCCCATCCCCCTGCCTCTTCACCTGACGCCAGGAGTCGGCACCTGCTGGTTCTCTGCAGGACAGGGCTCCCTCCCACGGAAGCAGCTCCTGGATTTTCTTAGTACAGTTCTGGGAAAACGGCTTCTCCATGTCTCAAGGAGGCCCACTTCGCTAAGAATGCAGCGTTCCCCACTGCCTCTCCTCCCAAGGTGGCTTACGAAATACCCCCCACCCTTCTGTCTTCACAACAGTCCTGCGAGGTAGGCCAGGCGGAGAGTCAGTGGCTCTCCCAGGCCACCAGTCCAACACCGCTCTGGCTCCTCTGGGGATAACTGGGTAAGGGCTGAAGCATCCCGTTGGTGAGCCCGTTAACAAAATCCCACCCGACCCGGTTTGTGCGTCAGAATCTCTGGGATTCTGAGATGTCCTTGTGGGGTTCTCCCGCTCAGCAGTGCAGTGGGTGGGCCTCTTTGCTGGGACCCCCCCCCCCCCGTTTCTAGCCAGAGGTGTTGTATTTGCCTGCTAAGCAGGTTATGTGGGCCTTGTTGGAACATGCGCGTCCAGAGGTGGCCTAATGAAAACGCGTCATAGAAAAGCTCCACTCCGCCTGATCCTTGAAGTTGCGAGGTTTTGCCCCAGTATCCATTGCTTTGCACTGCATTTGGCGTTCCGATGCCCATTTTCCCCAGTCTGAAGAGATCCTTCTGGAATGTCTCACAGAACCTTTGTTTTGACCACCCAAAATAGCTTGGTGCCATCAGCAAACTTGGCCACTTCATGGCTCACTCCTAACCCCAGATCATGCATGTTTAAGCTGCATCCCATTCATCCCAGTACAGTTCCAGTACTGCTGGCACTCCTCCACTGGGAGGGTGAAAATGGGAGCAGGGGCTTCTGCTTTCTGAACTATGGCTGTGGGTTACAAATGGCCTTTCTGGGGTCCCCAGAGAGCCACCCCGCTTTCCTCCAGCCATTATCTGCTTATTGTTTGGTGGGGTTCTCGGGTGCTTCCCCCCCCCATTCTGAAAAGCTGGGCTGCCTCTTCAACGGCTAAGCGACGGACAGACAGCAAGGCCTTTGAACTAAACTACGTGGGCACCTTTTCATTTGGGGTTCCTCCCCGGTGCCTTTGATCCACCCTCTCCAAGGCAGGGTTGGCACCTTGGCCCGAGAAGCGGTTGCCCAGCTGTGAAGTAAGGCAACCATGAGACCCAAAATGCAGAGGGGGAGAGGAGACGGACGGGGCCGGATTCAGTGCTTGGCTTCGCGGGCTGAAAGGTGGCAGGAATCTTCTGTCCCTTTTATCTTGGGAGCTGCAACCTGCGAAGAGAGAAGAGGGAGGCCGGGACCCCACCTTCATCCAACTGCGCGTTTCACCTTGCAAAACCTGGGCAAGATGTTGGCAAACCCCACGACGGAGATTCGGCTGCCCCTCTGCTTTATCACAAGACAGTACAAGATAGCTGTAAGCCGCCCCGAGGTTTTGTTGCAATGGGGGGCGGCACAGAAATGTTTTAAATAAATAAACAAACAAACAAACAGTACCAGAGCAAATCGACAGGTCTTTTATTTTCCAAGAGACAGAAAAATAAATGCACTTTGTTAAAAGGCCTCGGAGAGCCGTGGCCTCCGGTTGTCATGCTGCTATTTGGTCAGGAAGGAGAAGGCACAGGGATGCTACATGAGCACAAAGCCAGGAAGGTTGTCTTTTTCCGGGGGGTGGGGGGCCGCCTGCTGCCCAGGGCTAGGCTTGCTCGTGGGCCGAAAAGAACCTTTCGTGGGGCCATGCTGGCTTGTTTTATGAGGGAGGCACCGGTCGGAGTGATGACCCTCACGACCCTTTTGACGTGGCGACTCGACTTCTGGGTGTGTTGCTTGGACCCGACTCCCCACCGACGATGCGCGATCTTGACCTGGCTCGGTGGGAACGGCACCAGGGTCTTTGATCAGCCCCTTGGCAAAGGGGCAAAAGATTCAGCCGGGGACCCCGGTGCCGTTCCCAGGGTATCGGGGTGACCGCCTGGCCATTTCCTGTGCCATAAAGCCCCCCCCCGGGTGGCCCCCAGTCAGCCTTTTCCCAGGGGAGGACGCAGCGCCAGATCTTGGGGGGATGAGCTGGGACCCGGCTGAGTGGGGATCAGCAACTCCTGAGCAAGGCAGGCTGCCCGGACTGCACCGCCCTGCCAAACCCGGCTGCGGGGAAGGGAGGGGGAGGCAACTGGGGATGCCCCCACGGGGAGCTACCAATGTGCTCTTCCTGGCCCTAAGCCACATCAAGTAGTGCAATAAATTCAAGTAGAGAGACAGGCTGGGGCCACACGTCCCCCCCCCCCACCCCCAGCCTTCTTTGATAACAGGGCAGGAATCAGAAGCACCGCACTTAAAAACTAGGATGGGGAATGGGTGGCAGGAGCTGCACCGCATCCCGTGGGTCCTACTATTTAGCCGTCCTCAAGACGGGACAGTGGGAGGACCCCCGTGACCCAGCCCTGTCGCCTCCCTCCGGGCCACTGGCCCGCCAGCACCAGCGCATAATGCGCTGAGACAAGGGAGTGCAATCGTCTGGCGACAGTGCCTCACAGGCGGCCCAGGCGGGAAGCTGCTTTGCAGCTGTTCGTGTGAGGATCAGCCAAGTCCCTTGCTTTATCCCAGACAGGCAGTCCCAGAGCCTGCGCCCCGGACAGCGAGGAGGAGGAGGACCCGCCGTCTGGCCTGCTGCAACCAGACTCCTCCTCTGGGAACCCCGGAGGGGCTTCTGTTTCCAAAGCTTCTCCGGACAGGGGTTCACACCCGGATCCTTCACTCGGAGCGGGAGAGGTGTGCCACGCACGCCATCTTACTGCAGGAGACGTGGCCGCCGATCACACAGCCCGGAAGTGTTTCTTTGGCACGCACAAGCGAGCACGCCGCGACATGCCCATTGGCACACGGGAGGCGTCACCGCCCGCCTTTCCCCGGCCGAGAGGCAAAGGCGCCTTCTTCCCTCGAGTGCTGGCAGGAAAGCCTCCGGCTGCCGCTCGAGGGCATTCAGTGGGCCAGTGCCAGCCCCGGAGTCGGGGAGGACGGCCTTCCGCAGCGAAACGCGCATCAGAGCTCACCGCCTGGGCTCATCTGAACAGGCCCTCCTCTTCCTCGGGTGCCTCCTCCCCCCTGAGGTTTGCCGCCTCCGGGACCACCTGCTCAGGCCCCTGCTCTGCAGGGGGCCTGCTCCAGGAGCCCCCGGGGGTGCTGCCACCAGCCAGCCAGGGGTGCATCAGGATCTCGCCGGCCGTCAGCCTCTCAGCCGGATCTTTTCTCAGGAGGCAGCGGATGAGGCAGCGAGACTTGGGCGAGAGGTCCTCGGGGACAGCGAAGCGCCCGCGGCGGATCTTGCCGAAGAGCGAGGCCGGCTTGGTGTCTTGGAAGGGGTAGCACCCCACGAGTAGCGTGTAGAGCGCGACGCCGAGGCTCCAGATGTCCGCCGCCTTCCCGGAATAGGAGGCCTTGGGACTGAGCAGCTCGGGCCCCACGTAGGCAGGGCAGCCGTGCCGGTCC
Organism: Varanus salvator macromaculatus; assembly: GCA_023646645.1. NCBI lineage: Eukaryota > Metazoa > Chordata > Lepidosauria > Squamata > Varanidae > Varanus > Varanus salvator. The sequence goes on along the minus strand of JAIXND010000771.1, from coordinate 2,720,127 downwards.
TCCAGGGAGTCACTGGGCCCGTCCAGCACCCATGCGTCCTCTAAATTATCCAGCAGCAGCCTGGATCTGCGCGCAAGAGCGAGAGCCGGCCATTAGCGTCCAAAAGCAGAGAAGCAAAGCAAGATTCTGCAGCTAGAAAGCCTGGATTCTGAGGTGCAGCAGGCCCACTGCTAAACAGAATTCCATCTTAGTCAGGACACTGGTGAGGGTCCTGTTGCTTTTAGCGGAATTTGGGCTCTCTGCTCTTCACCTCCCCGGCGCACTCTGTTCCCTGTTTTCTATTCTTCCAGGAACAGCATGTGGGCAAACAATGCAGCCAGTAAATATGGTGCAAATGTGCTTTTTTAAAAAAAGGACACTTGTTCTTAATTTCATTGATCTGCAGTAACTATCGACCTCAGCATGGGAGGGTCACCAGCCACCCTCTTAAGTTCACCAGCAACTTTCAGAATCCATCTTGGGCACACACGTGATAAAAAAGGAAAGTGAGCTGCCTGAGTGCGGGAAGAGCGACACTAAAAGAGGGGTGGTGTGGAGCACATTTTGGGGACCGCTGTGAATGGCAGGTATGTGAAAGCGCACATCGGAAGGGTCCCCTTGTGGATGACATGTATTTATTAGTAAAAAGTGCAAATAGTACTCCTCGCCCCGTGCCAACTATCTAGCCTGCGAAAGAAGACACATGCGTCTCCTTTGCTCGGGGTTCCTCCACCCGCCCGCCGTTCAGGCCACTGAGACAAGGCATAGGCGCAGTTTCTTACACGCGTAACGATTTACAAGCTGAGACCGAGACTAATCTGACCAGTCTGCTAATAGCTTTTAAAAGACGAAGGGAAATTGGAAGGCCAGGCAAGTGTTCAGAACCTTGCCAAGAGAGCAGCAGAATCCACTTTTCTGCTATGTCTGCTCGCTCGCTCGCTCGCTCTCTCTCTCTCTCTCTCTCTCTCTCTCTCTCTGTGTGGGGTGGGGGGTGGCCTGTGCGCATCTGAGCAGGTAATGCCACTCTGAAGGGCTACCGTCCAGCAAAAAGCATCTTTAAAACAAAGTCTGAACAATTTTTCATTTAAAATATAACCTCAAAGAAGTTTACAATATCAAGTCATGCCAAAATACAACAAAACCCATCACGAAACCAACCAATTATCAATTAAAATGACCAGGGAGGCCGAAATCCCTGGGCAAACATGGGACTTCTGTTGTCGGCAGAAGTATTCACACAAGCAGCCCGCCTGAGCTCAGCGGGGGGATTCCTGCACATGGCGGGGGCTGCAGTGGGGAAGCCCCTGCTCTGCCCCATGTCCAGGTGAGTTCCAGCAGGCTGCAGGAAGATCAGCCAGCCCTCCCACCCAGAAAGGAGAGAGCAGGGCAGCCGACGGGAGCAGCTGGTCCCTCGGATAAGCTTGTCCCGAGCTGGTTCAGACACCGTGAGCCCGCGACTGCTTGGCACGGTTCAGCCTTCGGCACGACCAACGCCTTCCGTGGCGTTCCACCCCGCTCTTCTCCTGCCGCCTCTCCCCAAAGGTGTCCTTGCTGCATTTCTTCTCCACCTCCACCTCCTTGAGCCTTCCAAAGATGCCCCGATTCCTGAAATCCGCCTTCCACAAGCCGGCACCCTCCGGAACTTTGGACAAGAAGTCACAGCATTCCCCGCCACTGGCCCTGTCTGCTGCGGCTGATGGGGCTTGAAGTCCAAAGTGTTTCGAGGGTTCCGGATTGTAAGCTCCTCGGGGCAAAGACCTGTTCTTATGATACCAGCAGCATAGGACAGCCGTTTTACTAGGGGCTTTATTTTTGTGTGGAAAATTTTGCATTTACTAAGTTCATTAACAAAAATGGATGCCATTAACAAATGCAGTATTAGCCAAGCATGGCAGTTCTGAAGTTGCTACTAATGTTTTTCAGGGGATTTAGGATTCCAAGAAACGATCTAGAGATAATGTAATGTTCAAACCACGTCGTGTGCACTTTGACATTTTCCCTGAAATGCTTTGGATTAAGTGCCACGGGTGTCTGGTGAGCTGAACTAGATCATACTCTTGGATGTGGGTGGAGAATTTCTGGGGCATATTAGCCTACAGCTACCTTGATGCTCAACATCTGCCACACTGGCTGGGGATGATGGGAATTGCAAGCCAAACTTTGAGGAACCAAAAGTTGCTCACTCCAGCTCTGCAGCGCTGGAAGATTTCCAGTGCAAAGCAAAAACGTTTTTAGGCAAACTGAAATTTGCTAATTTGCATGGATTTCCCTGCTCCCCAGGCCAACCTTCCTGGAAAACCTGCTTCGCTATGATGCACCTTGCGAAGCCCGGTGCATAATTCCTGGTGCTACATAAAGAGAAGACACTAAAACCCCGCTTGATTCTGCCACTCGCGTCATTTGGCAACACGAAATGGGAGAGTTGACATGGCGCCATGTGGCAGGGAGTCCCGTTCCCCTTCCCGGCCGCTCACCTTTCTCTGTCGGCAAAGACGAACTTCCTCAGCTTGAGGTCGCGGAGGACGAGGCCATGCTGGTGACAGTGGGCGACCGCATCTGCCATCTGCCGGAAGAGCGCGACGGCCTCGCACTCGGGCAGGCGCTTGCGCCGCCGGACATAGCTGTGCATGTCGTCCTTCCCGGGCTCGAGGAAGAGGTAAACGTTCTGGTCCCCGACGATCACCTCGGCCAGGCGGGCGACGTTCGGATGCAAGGGGAGGACGCCGTACGGGGCCAGCACCTCTGCGTAGCTCTTGGCCGGGTACACCTGGAAAAGGGACAATGGGAGACGATGACAAGCAGGAAGCGGCCCAAAATGCCAGGGAAAAAGTCGGTCTGGGGCAGCCAAGGGGCGAGCGAGCAAGAGAATCCGCAGTTTTACAGCATTATGGGGTGGAGGTGAGAGCCAGCGTGGTTAGAATGCGGGACTGGGACTCGGGAGATCTGCGCTCCTGTCTCCACTTGGTTGTGAAGCTCCAGGGGTGACGTTGGACAAAGCGCAGACTCCCAGCCTGACCTTCGTCACAGGGGTGTAGTGAGGATAGAGTGCCGAGGAGGAGGGCTTTGTAAGCTGCCTTGGGTTCCTCGCAAGAGGGCGAAAAGTGCAATTTCAATGCAATGTAAATAGGAATCACGAGAAACCGAGCAGAGCCCTTTCAAAAAGCTACGTATAGACAGGTCTCTGTCAAAATAAATATTTTGTTTTTATTCATGTTGTGCATTGTCTGGGAGAGAAATACGCAATGTGCAAGGGTCCCAATCCTTTGCTGAGCACTAAGTCCCATTCGGATCAAAGGGGCTTGCCTTGAGGTGTGTATAGGACTGGACTTACTTTTGAGTAGACCTATGCAGGGCTGCCCTTCCTAAATATGGCTTGATTATGACAATTGCCACAAAATGAGAGAGGTGACCAAACCCCCTGGGCGCTCTCCTGTGCTCCCCACCTCAGCATTACCAGTTGGATGCCATCTGCAGAGCCCTGGCTCTGGTTTTGCCTCCTCCCACCAGAACTCAGAGAGGAACACGAGCTGCTCCAAGAAGATATCGTTCTGACTCCTTCTCATAATAAACCCTGCAATGTATGACTGTGAAAGCTGGACCATAAGGAAGGCTGAGCGCCGAAGGATTGAGGCCCTTGAATTGTGGTGCTGGAGGAGACTCCTGCAAGTCCCTTGGACCACAAGGCGATCAAACCGGTCAGTCCTAGAGGAGATCAACCCTGACTGCTCTTTAGAAGGCCAGATACTGAAGGTGAAACTCAAATGCTTTGGCCACCTAATGAGAAGGAAGGACTCCCTGGAGAAGAGCCTGATGCTGGGAACAACAGATGGCAAAAGAAGGAGGGGGCGGCAGAGGATGAGGCGGCTGGATGGAGTCACAGAGGCGGTTGGTGTGAGCTTGAGTGGACTCCGGGGGATGGTGGAGGACAGGAGGGCCTGGAGGAATGTTGTCCATGGGGCCGCGATGGGTCGGACACGACTTCGCGACTAACAACAAACGACAACAACATAATAAAGCATGAGCTTCTTTGGAGTGACAAAAGAGATGCCTTCCAATTGTCATTTGAGGGCGGGGTGGGGTCCCTTGGATATGATGTCACTGTTGGCAAATATGGAGCAAGTAATGCCACGTTCAGCCAGCAGGTGTCAGCACCGCATTGCAGCTGGAAGGCATGCCAAGGACTGGGCCATGAGAGCCAGTGAAGACTCTTGTGACACCTTCAGGACTAGCAGCTTTGCAATAGTGTGACCTTTTGTAGATTCTGACGAAGTGGGCTGTAGTCCTTAGAAGGTCTTCACCATCGTAAAATTTTTAGCTCTTAAGATGCTACAAGGCTCTTTGGATTTTTTGCCACAACACACTAACACCTGTACTCTAAATTATAACTGAGAGCAGGGTTAGAGTTTTACTTTAACTTTAGAAAATGATGGGATGGGAAGGGATCCTGGAGTTTTCTGCAGCGGTGCTACCTTGCAGGTGTATTCCGCCTCGGTGTGCCTGTTCACGGCCCTGTAGCAGCGCCCCCCTTCGGTGGCCTCCAGAAGGATGTAGGGGCCAATCTGAGAGACCCTCGAAACCTGCTCCGTGGAAGGCGGAGAGTGAGCCAGGGGCTGGAGGCAGGGTGCTAGTCCTGGCAGTGGCCCAAGACACGGCCGCTTGGCCTCCGGCAGGTCAGCCTCAGGTGCATCTTCGAAGTCCAGCCGCTTCTTCTGCAGAGCGGCGACTGCAGGGCTCTCCAGAGCGAACACACCCATCTGCAGGAAGAAGCGAGAGCAAAAGATGACGTGAAAAATGGAGCTGGGAGCTGCACGCAAATGGGGCGCGACTCAGTGCCTTGAGATGGCTCACAAGGGAAACTGGCAGGTCATGTCACTTCTCTCTCCTTCTGGTCATCCCAAGGTACATACACTGAATCACACAGTTGGGAGGGACCTCAGAGGTCATCTAGTCCAACCTCCTCGCAATGCGCAATATCAGGTTCCCCAGGATTGTTGGTAGGTAGCCAGCCATTAGCTAAAAAATCTCCCATATGCTCCCTCCTTAATTGAATTAATAATGTTATTTAAGCCAGAGCCCTGACTATTGGGTAGTACAGATATGAAATAAAAATAAATAAATTTACAAAAGATGTCCAAAGTGATACGCAACATAATGCATTAAGTACTACAATCCCCTAAAACTCACACGGATAACCAAAAGCATTCATGTGAAACCTTCCATACATCACCACCAGGGCGATTAAAGAGCTGCAAAGGGCCAGAAGGGAGCTGCCAAGGGAGACTTTGGGCCGGTGGGTGGCGTGGAAATAATACTTAAATAAATAAATCCATGTCAAACAGGAGAGAGATGTTGCCTGAGGGGTGAGAGGCACGGTCCCACTTCTGCAGCTCTGGCACGGAAATCCCCTTGCTCTCATGCCCCCAAAATGAACTGGCTGAGAAGGGTGGGGCCAGAGAATGAGCTCACCCCACTTACCCCGAGCCCAGGGGGTTTCTGCCATTGTCTTTGTGAAGCCAACCAAAAAGTGCTCCTGCTTCACGTCTTGTGTGCAGAAGGCACGGGGTCTCCGATCGATGGAATGGTAAAGTCTGCAGCTGGGCAGACAGACTGCTAGGCATGGGAACAGGCGCACCTGGTGGGCACCAGGTTGGGGAAGGCTGCCCGAGGGCACTGTGTTCCACAGGCCAGGCATGGCTTGTGTGAAGACATGGGTGTCCTGCCAGCCCCTCTAGTGGTCCAGCTACGAATCGAGGCAAGACATTCACTAGCCAGCCAAGTCCACAATCCCCTGCACTCCCATTCTGTCTATGCTGCCAGATACTCCCATATCACGCCGGTCCTATACTATTTACACTGGCTGGCAATTGAAGTCCAGGCCCAATTTAAGGGGCTGGTAATGACCTATAGAGCCGTAAACAGCTTGGATCCGGGATACCTGAAGGAGCGGCTTCTTCCCTATGTGCCAGCCCGCCCCTGGAGATCTGAGGTGGAGGTCCTGCTCCGGGAGCCCTCCCTGAAGGAGATTAGGAGGGTGGCTACCTGGCGGAGGGCCTTCTCTGTGGTGGCACCCCGACTGTGGAATACACTCCCCAGAGAGGTTCGCCTGGCGCCATCACTTTATTCTTTTCGGCATCAGGTGAAGACCTTTTTATTCTCCCAACATTTCAACAGTTAATTGGTGTTATCATTATGGTCGGAGGCAGTGTGTTGTGTGTTGTTTGTGGCTGTTTTGTTTTTTGTTAGCCGTCCAGGGACTTTAGTATCAGAGGCATATAAAAACTTTGAATGAATAAATGAATGAATGAATGTGCCCAGGAGAGTCTCGGCCAAGCGCAGACAGCAGCGCGCATGACAGTGCTTCGGCTCTGGGCGAGCGATGAGGCCCAGGCCCGGGGGGAGCGTGTGCCGCGGGCTGACTCGCCACCGCGCAATCCTAACAGGGCACCGTCTGGCGCGAGGTGCCCAAGAGGGACTCTGCCTGGGTGCCCGGCTGCCAACCTGGGGGCTCGCAAGGGCAACGGTGGCGTTCAGGGCCCCCTCTCCAGCCCGCCCGCAGTGCTGTGGTGGCTGGCCAGGCTGTGGGGAGCTGCTTGGCTCATCCCGCGGGCACCTGTTGGGGAAGGCTGCTCCAAAAGAAGCGGGTCCCCGGCACGCAGGCAGAACGCTCCCCAAGCCCCCTTCTGACACAGGAGGAGCCGGCGCGGCCTCAGCAGCCTTCCCCAAATGACGAGCACCGCAGTGGAAAAGCGAGTGAGCGAGCGAGCGAGCGGGCTGCTCATGTGGAAAACAACAGGAAGTGCGGGCCGTCCCCTGGGGAGGGCGGAGGAGTCCTCCTGCCCCAAAGGCCCCACGACTACCAGCCCCAGGCATCCGGGGCGACGGCCAAAGCGGCTCAGCGCGGGCAAAGGTCCAGCGCAGGCATCGCGGTGCCGCTCTCTCGTCCACTCGCCTCCCAGCAGACACGGGAGCTGGATGATGCAAGCCGACCACAAGCTTTCCAGGACCTTCTGCACGCTCCGAGCCAGGTGGCCGAGCGCCAGGCTGCCCACAGGCCATGCACCTTGCACCCCATCCCAGACTCCCGGCAAACAGCCGTGGGTGGGGAAACGCTCTGCCCATGTGCAAAGTCCCATCAGCCTCCCATCATTTCGAGTCCGCATCTGGTGCCGTTCCAGAGCTGTGCTTCACACACATACGGAGTTTTTGGGCTCAGCCATCCTGGATACAGCCTGCCCTGAGCCTCGGCTATAAAGGGGAGCATGGGCTAGTGGGCACAGCAGATCGTGTCCTCAGTCCCTGGGACACACGTCCCAAAATTCTCCCGAATTCTTAAGGACAGCTTGGACCTTAACCCGCTCTGAATCATAATTGTGGCAAAAACTTAGCATGTAGGCAGCACCTCATTCATGTATTTAGCTGCTTGATTTCTACCTGGAAAGCGGCACTCCAGGTGGCTTTTCCCGAGTACTCGGAGACCTTTGCCCCTCTCATCTCATGAACCCCTACAACAATCCTACAGGGTAGGCCAGTGTTTTTATCTTCATAGTATGCAGGTGGGAACAGAAGCAGAAAGAACCAGAGGCTTTCTGACCACTTCCTGGTTCGAGGCCCAAATGAGATTTGGCTGGGCAGCTCACAAGCACAAACTACACACAGAAGAAATATGCGCTGGTTAAGACCCACAAACACACCCCTTAGGGGAGAAGACGTTTCAGGGAAGGACAATTTTCAATGGAGAAGCTGCAGGGGGTGGCTGGATTGCCGCTGAACTTCACCTTCAACCCCTCCCCACAAGCTACTCCCCTCACCCCAGCATGTTCGCAAAGGTTAATGCCACAAAGACCCCTGCTCAGGCCTACGCCCTGACGGACTCCGCTGCCATTGTGTCTGATACACCAAGTTTTAATTCTGTCACATTCTGGGGGCTCAGGGCCCTGATGCCCGAGACACTCCAGCGCATAGTTCTGCGCTATGGTTCCTACTAAACGCAGCCAGGAAGCCTGGCAAGGTGGGCTGGGGGCATGACCCCTCCTCTCCTCTCGCCAGATACAGCCAGGACCGCTCCTACAGGGGAATCCTCCCAGCCCAGTTTCATACCATCCCAAAGCTCCGCACAAGCTTCGCCTCAAATCAGATTTTGAATCTGTTTCTCTGCAGAGGCTGGGAAAGGCCACCCATGGGCGCCAAGGAGCGAGCATCACCCGGAAACAGCCTCATCCAGAGCCACTTGTTTGCTCACTTGCAGCAAGCTCAGAATCGCCGCAGGCGAGCAGAGAAAACCTGTTACCGAACTTGAACAAGAGTTTGTTTCTCTTTCATTCTCGGGCTTCTCCGCAGGCATAAATGAGTGACTCGGGTGTGCTGGCGATGAGGCTTCCTTGCACCGTCCCCGAGAGACACAATCTGCCAGTCCGGTCTAAAATTGCCTAAATTCATCTGCCACGTTATGCACAGCGACTCTGGGTCCAGCCTTCCCAACCTCCCAGAGTCACAAGGCGCTTATACGACGCGATCGCTGCCTCACCTCGCTTCACCCCAGGGCTCAGCCTCCTTTTTTTTAATGGGAGTAGATTACACATTCATCAGGTAGTCATTCGGAGAAGGAGAAGCCGTATGAATAACAGACGCACCACCCTGGATTTCTTCAGCCCTTGACAGCTTCCGTTCCCAGCGATTAGCTCAGCCTTCCCCGGTTCGGGAGCCTCCGGAGGCATGGGACTGGAACACCCATCACCCCCGGCCCTGGTAGGGGTGACGGGTACTGTAGTCCCACACCTCTGTAGAATCGGGGAAGGCAGACTCAGCTCATGTCGGGAATCCAGGCAAAAGGAAAGGGAAAGCAGAATGCATGTGGCTGCCAGCCTCCAGGCTGTCCACCTCACCTGCGTCAACTCAACTGCCCCCCCCCCGATATCCGGGCAGCGGGATCCCCAAGAATTTCCTAGAAGCAGGAATGAGTGCAAGGCGAGGGCCGTCTCCACAAACTGGAATACACCCTCCTCGGTGTAGCCGAGCGCTGCAAACCGATCGGTGCTGCATTTGCAATAGGTGCGGGGGCTCCAAGCTGTCCACCGCACCTGTTTTCCGCCCGGAAGCCTTTCCCTCCCTGTATTTTAGTTGGTGCCATTTCTGTGCCGACCAACAGTCAAAAGCTCTCTCGGTGGTTCACAAAAACGACAACCCCAGAACACAGGGGTTCAAATCCAGTATAAATCCCATTAGAAGCTTAAAACCGAATCAAAAATTAAAGTAGAGCAGTCCGCTGTGCGTGCGTGCGTGCGTGTGTGGGGAGGGGGGTGTCTCGGCTCTGTGGGGAAAGAACTTGGGATGGAGAGAGTGCCTCTGAGCATGGGCAGAGGGGATGAGCTTAGTCCGTGCCAGTACGAAGGCCACCGAGAGGCTGACCCCTCGCGGCGCCCCCGGCCGTCCTGCGCACCGACCCTGGCGCGGATTCGAAACCAACCGGGGGCGCACACGCCCGGGGCGCGGCGCGGGGGGGCAGGAAGGGCGCCCGCCGCTGCCTCCCGCCGCGGAGCGCAGGCCCGGGGCTCAGCGCCCCGCCGCGCCACCCTGACCGCCTCCCCGCGCCCCCGCCCCGCGCCCCCGAAGACCCCAGCGCCGCCGCCGCCGGCCCGGCCTCGGTACCTTTGGCGAGGAGCCCCGACGGCGTCCGCCGCAGTGCCGGGATGCGTGCCGGGGGCCCCGCCGGGAGACGCTCGGTTCCGCTCCCTCGGCCCAGAGCGGAGCTGCGCCTTCCTCGTCCGCAGGGAGCGACCCAGCAACGGAACCGCCGCCGCCGCGCGCTCGGGCGCGGATCCCCCGCGCAGGGTGCGGGGAGCCTCCGCCGCCGCCGCGCGCTCAAGAGCAGCGCCGCGCCATCGCGCACGGCAGCACCGGGGGCACCGGGGGCAGCGCGCTCCCGCCGCGGCCGAGCGCTGCGCTTTGTCTGCGCGGCGGCGCGCCCGGGCGGCCAGGCGCCTGCAGCCGCGCCGTCGGGGATGATGTAACAGCGGCAGCGCCGCCCCGCGCCCTCGCCCCGCCCCGCCCGCCCGCCCGGCTGATGCGGCGCCCGGCGCGGATTGCACCAGGCGGCGCGCGCTCCCGCCCGCCCGCGCATGGCGGCCCGCGCGCCCGCCCGCGCCGATTGCAGCCCGGTTGCGCCAGGCCGGAGCGGCGAGGAGGCGCTGCCGAGCTGGCGGCCGCCCCGCGCAGCGCCCTCGGGCCGAGCCAAAGCCCTCCGGGTCGGGCGAGTGCGGGCAAGGAAGGGTGGAGAGGAGATTCCCACGCAGGCCGGCGCCCCGGCCCCTCTCCCAGCAGGAAGGCAAAGGTGCGGGGACCGCTGAGCAGGTGACGGGAAAGTGCTCTGTACATGAGTAGAGACTAGGCTACCTGGGGCTGTAGCAGCGTCTTCACATGTTGCCCCCGGTGGAAAGCCCGCAAACTACGTTGGATGCTTTGAAGAAAGAATAAAACTCTATTTTCACACACTGAGACTCGTTCCTTCTTTCACGTGGGGTCCTTCAGATGTTGCCCTGCGTTGTCACCTTAAAGATGAACACATTTATTGTGCAAAAACTTTTTGTACATGGAAGGGGTGGGGGATGCTTTGGGGGTTAACTTTGGTGTCTTCCCCCTGCCCCTCAAGGTGCAGGACTGCTGGGGAAGATGGAACTTGTTGCTTGACCCATCTGGGTCGTGCCAGCTGGGAAATGCTGGACTAGAACGCAAGATTGCTCTGAACATACCAGCAATTCAGTGGCTTGTATGGGAGGTCACCCCAGTAGATCGGGGCGGGGAACCTTCGTCTGGCCCACCAAGCCTCCCCCATCCAGCCTGCGGAGTCTGGAGCGCCCTCTGCGCTCATCCCCACATCTGCCTCTGGGCCTGGACCTTCAGGAGGAGGCAGGGAGGGAAGTCCCATTACCCGCAGTCTCCGGTCAGAAATACGAGGACAGCAAGTCGAGGACATTCCCTTGTTTCCTCCATCTGTGCTTGCAGATAGCAGAAGCACGCCCCTGGGGGTGCAGCCCCTGCTCACTCATTTGCTGGAGGGGGTCCCTGGGCCCCTCAGCCACCGAAGGGCCACCGGGCACTCCCTTCCTACCAGCGTGGCCCCTTCTGGCCAGAGAATAAGAGGCCATCGGACCGTGCCCTCTCTCTTCTGGCCAGGAGCTGCGCTGCTGCAGCAACGGAGGGGCCCAGCTGCGCCTTGCCTTCCCAGCCGGAGGATGGTGGCTGCACTACGGCTCTGTCCCCAGGAGCTGCCACAGGGGCCACCTCTCGGGCCCTCGCTCACTGGGCCCCCTCAAATGCACCTCTTAGATTTGCCTTTCACACGGGAGGCTTTCTGCGGTGCGCAGTGCCCGATGACTGCCATGGGCCCCTTTGGGGGAATATCGCTTTGCTCGCCATTCTTTTTAATAGGAGACAGAATCCTGTGGGGGAGCCCTCTGCCCAGAACCCCCCCGCATGAAACAAAACAAACGTCGTTCGACGAGAAGGCTTGGCAGGGCGTAGAAACCCAGGGAGAGGAAACGGAACAGAGGTGCTGAACGCGGAATCTTGAACAGGACCTCTGCGTGCCGCAGCTCTTTATCGCAGATGCCGCTGGGTAGTCCTTGGAGGGGAAATTATACCTGCGCTCTTCGTGATCTCTGTTTCCCCACACATCCTGTCTCATCATCTTCCCCATCACCATCACTCCAGCCCACCTTTCTGCAAGCTGCTGTCATGCTGGCTGGGGAGGATGTGGTTTGTAGTCCAACATATCCGGAGGGCATCGTGGGGAAGGCAGTCTGAATGCCATGCCTCTGGTTCCCTGGTTGCATGACTTAATTTCCCCGACTGCTCCTAACCTATGAGGTGGGTTGTCCTCCAGCTGTGTCATTGCAGCTTTGGTTCAACTTTCAGTTTCGTGATGACCTGGCAGGTGTTTCCCTGGCAGGGGGAGCTGACCTTCAGCACTGGATTTCACCATCTGCGGCTTCCAAAGTTCTTTGCAGTAAGGCTGAAGCAGTGGAAGGGAAAACAGGACTGAGAAGGCTTTTTATATTAGCTATGATTAATTGGAGTTGTTATCTGACGAAAGAAAATCAAGGTGATTAAAGGCCCACGTACATGTTTAGTCAGATACAGTCCTAAGTTCTGAGAGCTTTAGGATTACTTTTCTGTCTACACCTGCTTAGGTTTGGCCTCTAACTGTTTGGATTGGAGGCAAATAAGAAATCAATTAAGTTTGCATTCACTTCAACGTGAATGAACAGTAATTTGGGAGAGAAAACAATTCTTCCTTGTTTTTCAATGATGCATGTACATGCTTTGTTCCTCTAGATGTACAATAGGTCCACCCGGAAGTGCAAAATTTTCCTTGGGTGTAGTTTTGGTAAGCATATTGAATCGTTCAATTGATTGATCAGTCAGGATCCTTTTTCAATTCATCAACGTATCTTTATTGACTTAATTTACGTGGTTTACCAGACAATCCAGATCTAGAGATGAGACGCAAAATGTAAAGGAGAAGCAGAAGAGGAGAGAAATGCCATTTAGTTAACTCCAAGGACATCCAGGATCTAAAGGGACGAATCTGCCACCCACAGGGAGGAGAGCTGTGGAGGTGGAGAGTGCAGGATCCTGACCCGGCAGCCAGGAAGCTCAGCGGTGTTCCTGAGGAAAAGGCAGATCGCAGTGGTGCTGAGGTCAGCAACTGATCCTTCTGGAGTCTGCCATTGGAAACAAAGCTCTTGGCAGAACGCACACATCCTGCTGTTGGGTGGGAGGGTGGCACAGAGATAGTCCTTCTCGGGCAGCTGTTTCTGGTCGCTGCATGGCCTTCGCTGCATGGCCTTCCCGGATGAGCCCCTCCTTCCCCCTAGGGTGGGCTTGGGATGTACAATTTCAGACTGCAGTTGGGGAATTACATAAGAGTATGCTTTTCCATACTCCTTAAATCCCGTGCCTGTAGAAAGGTAGTATGTCAGGGAGAAACCCGTCCTCTCTGACATGTTAGCTTTCTACATGCAGGGATGGTGCATTTCATCTTGCAATCCCCCAGTTGAGGGTGGAAGCTGGACGGGCCTGTTCACATCAGGAAGAACTCAGCTAGAGATCAAGGGGGATGGAATCCAGACCTGTGTGGAGGATTCCCACTTTGTCCAGTTTGGAGATGCTCAAAAATGATTGTCTCACCTAGAAGCTACCTGAACCTCAAGACCTTCCTGAGAAGCCCCTGCTTCAACTGGCCCTGAAGCCCATTGCCAACAGCAGCAGGGCCTTTTTGGTAGCCACACCCCACTTGTAGCACTGCCTTCCCAAAGAGCCTCCCCTCTTGTCATCCTGATGGTCCCGTTTGCCCCCGGGACAGAACTTGTGATGTCTGAGATGCTGCCTGGCTGGGCCTCCCAGTTTATCATCTGCGCCTCAGTTGTAATCCCTTTTCAGAGACTGGATTTTAAGACTGGATTTGGCTTGTGAGCCACCCAGAGCTCTTCTGGTATGGAGCAACCGCGTAACTCGAGTAGGTAAATGAATAACCGGTGCAGCCTCACCCCAGAAACTGGCCTGAGATGCTGCACTCCAGCTTGCAAAGGTGATGCACCTGTCAGCATCTCGGGGGCTCTTGCGAGGGGCTGTGCCAGAGCAAAAACTCACCTTTGCATGCAGGAGGTGGTGCCCGAATCCCTGGAGAGCTGTTGCTGCCAGCCAGTGTCTGTAGTACTGGGCGAGAAGGAGCCTAAGGTTGACCCAGCAGGAAGCAGCATGGTGTCTGTGTCAAGCAATCGATGCCATAAATCACGCTACGTCACAGTGTCCTTTGTCCTTTGTCAAAGTGCTTGGATTATCTCAGTGTTTCTAAGCATGTCTTTTCACAGTTATAATGAAGGAGCAGGGCATATAGAAACATAGAAACACAGAAACAGAGCGAGCCAGAAGGGGTCTCCCAGGCCATCTAGTCTGACCCCTGGCTCCAACCAGCACCGCTCATGACGTGCCCACCATATTCCCATTAATCTTGCAGCCCTGCCCTTGGCAATTTGAGCGTTCCTTCTGCCATCCTCTAGGCCTTTCCTTTCTTTTTTCCACAGGAGCCCTACGTCTGCGTTCTTCCCTAGCATTGTCTCAGTCCCCAGTTCCTCTGGCTCACAGTCAGCTGAGCTCAGCAATGCAAATCTGTCCTTTACATGGACTTTGAATTCCTTAGGGATGCTACTGAAGTTGTAATTTGGAGCTTTGCTTTTGTCCGTGATCTTTTTCACCTCTATTCAGATTTTTGATAGTTCAACCTTATTTGTTTTCTATACTGACCACCTGCATGCGGTTATCAGACCGGTAGCCTAAACTCTGCATTTGCCGTAAACAAGGATTCTGTGGTTCAATCCACCTGCTTCGTTTCTGACCCACAGCCCACACTGCTCCGCAGTGTTTAACTCTGTGTTGTTTCCTACTTTTCCGCTCCACTCACAAGGGAGTGTATCATGTGCTACCAATTTCCTCTCAAATGCCTGCATAAAAGTGTTTGATTTGCTCTTCCCCAGCATCTGTTGTTGGAGTGGAGACTTGGAGTGAATGAGGTGGATGGGTTTTCCGAGAATTCTGAGACGATTCAGTCGGACGTCACGCTGTAGCCCCTTCCTGTCTGTGCCGCGTCTTACCTCACTATTGCAGCCACTCTGTTTCTTCTGCATGTGTCATTTCCAAAGTAAAATATGTTGTTTGTCTGACTAAGAATGTCCCCCTGCAATCCGCTTTAGCTACGTTCTGCAACACTTCACTGTCCCCTTTCTTGCTTTCTGTTTTCCACTTTGCCTTGCGCTTCTCACATTCCATGTTCCAATTGTATGTGTGGAGCAGCATCAGACGTTCACTTCCATCCATGCATGTCAGCCACTAGACTTCCTTTCTGACTTGATCTCATTGCACCATTAGAGAGGGTGCCTTCCAACCTGGGAGTCCCACCTTCGGGCTCTAACTCTGCTTTCATTTTGTATTATTTCATCGTAGGATTTTCAAGGCGAGAAGATGCAGAAGCGGTTTCTCTTTGCCGCCCTCTGCCCAGAACGAACCCGAGTTAGCTTGAGTGTGCCTTGTGTTGCTTGTGAACGATCCTCTGCCAGTGTTGCTGTCCAGTGGCTGCCCCTCAGCACTGTCTCCACAACTTGGGGAGCAGTATTAAGCAGGAAGTTGGACTCGATGGCCTTATAGGCCTCTTCCGACTGTCCTCTTCCGATTCTATGAAACTTTCTTGGTACAGCCATGCTAAACTGAAAAATCCCAGTGAATAGATTTGGGACAGAATAGAAATGTTTAGGCATCTTTGGGATAAAAAAGGGAGTTGTAAATGGGCTACTCCTTTGTTTATCATTATATTCTTATGTGTGATAATTGCATGTTGGGTAATTATTCTATATACACATATTGGAGAACAGTAGCCATTGCAGCTTGTACAACAAGCCATGGGGGTTTCTTGCACAGGATGGTTGGGTGTGGTATGCCTGCATGTTACATTTGCTTTCCAGAAACCATGGTCTGTTCCATGGTCTCCAGTCATCTGAACGCAGCATCGTGGTTTCCATGGTCTGGGTATGTGGCTACCACAGAGTCCCCTGGGAAGAGCGGCAGACCCAGGAGCTTCTCCAGACAGCCAGCAGGGGTTTGAATTTTAGGCACACTGGCTGATGGGATACATGCCAACACTGGGCGGACTGAACGAGAAGCATGCAACCCAGGCTAGTGTAGAAATCGCTTCATCGTTTGGCAGACAAAAAACAAGTGGCGTGGAAACCATGCAGGATAGCCGGTGCTGGTTTTGTACCATTGCTGGCTTGTTGTGCTGTTTGAACCCGGTTCTGCCGTTTCACCATGATAAGTTTGGTCTTTAGAAACCAGGATAACGAACAGCAGTTGCTCTATGGTTTCTCCATACCGCCAGGGCTTGCCATATTGTCCGAACCAAGGATTGTGGTTCCCACGTTCCTGCTACCACAAAGCCCCTGGCAAGAGCAGCAACTGCAGGGGCTGCCCTGGCCATCCAGCCTTTGCGTGGGCCAGTGAGGAAGACCAGACAACACAGACAAGGAGCCAATGCACCTTGGAGTTGAATTTCAGGCACAGTGACTTATGGGATACACGCCAACAGCAGGAGGACTGAGAAGGAAGAACAGGAACCGCAATAAAGTAGGAACCACTTGATCACCTGTTGGATAGATCATGGCAAAAAAAATGAACCATGGTAACTCTGCAGGGTTGCTTGTTGTTTTTCCACCATAAGGACTAGAAACTTGAGCTTAAAAGGAGAAAAACAAACCCACAGAATGAGTCACCAGAAGAGAAGCTGCATTCCATACCCGGTAGAATCATAGCTTCTGAAAGGAGATCATTGGAGATAATCAGGTCCAATCCACTTTTCCCTGCAAGCTGTTTGTTGCCACCTGCTGTCACAGCACTCCGGACAGACGGACATCCTGCGAAGGAAAGCCCAGCACCCAGCATCAGGAGTGTGTGTTCCACCACCAAAGAGCCCACCTTTATTTATTTATTAACATATTTGTATGCCGCCCACTTGCAAACAAGCCTCGGGGCGGCTAACAACATAGAAACCTTGCGTGGAGGTTTCCTTTAAAGTTTAACGGAAGCCTGCTTCCCTGAAAGCACCACCACCTGTGGTTTTTCCAGCGGCCTCCTGGCTTTGACCCCGACACGGCCAAGCTGGTGCGATAGCGTTCATTAATCAATACAAACACCATCACAAGTAAATCTCACTGAAGGTTTGCCCTGGAGGAATCTCTCTTGCAGCAGCGTCCCTCCCGCAGCCCTGCTGTGGAATAATGCCCTGTGCGGAGCTTCCTCCTCGCTGGATTGCGCAGCTGCGTTCCCGGGGGGCCAGGTTGCCCCCCCCCCGCCCGGTGAGCATCAGCACACCTTATGTAACTCCAATGTCCCCGTTCCCAGAAATGCTGATGGAAGCATTCCTTCCGGCATGATCTCTCGAGCGTGTATGCCGTCATCTTGCCAAGGTGTCACAAATCTATACCCTGGGTGGCTTGACGAGTCAGCTTCGTTAGAAAGGCTTAATCTTGCCTGCCAGGGCAACCTCCGGCACCAAGAGCGCCACTCGTCAGCCGCAACGCACCCTTTGCTGAGGCTCAGCGGACAATGTGGGGTCAGCCATGCAGAGCTGTCTGCAGAAGCGGTGCATTCTGGGAGTCAGGTCAAGCGGTTGGGTTACTGTCCTGTCCCAAGCCGGCATTTTGTTTTGGGGATGGAAAGTCCAAATGGCACACCGCCTGCTCCCTCCGGTCCACAAATGTGACATGGGACACAATGTGCACAATCCCTTTCGAGAAGAAGTAGAGCTGCAAAGTGATAGGCTTCCACAAGCATCCTTTGAGCAGCTCCGGGTCAGAGGACTTCTTGGCAGATCGGCTCTGCAACAGGTGACAGTCACCCATTTCCACCCCAAATTCGCTGCTAAACACAGCCCAGCCCTCCACCAGCGTTGGAGCGCGCTTGTCATCATGATGGGCAATGTAGTCCGATGCCCCTAGAAGGTGCTGGGCTGGCGATTGCTACCACAACTTTTACGAAGATTTGCTGAGCAACCGAACAGACGTCAGGAAAGCAAACCAGCCTGGGGAGAGGACAACGGAAACATCCCGTTGGCGTCTCAGGAGGCCGTCATGAAGCTAAACACATCTGAGCAGCAGTAGAACTATTCATAATTTCCCTTTATATTTTATAGTATTATATTATGCATCTGTTGCTTTGCCACCCAACGGCCAAAAGGAGCAAAATCCTTGCACGCAAGATGTTTAAAAAGCAGCTAAAACCAGTTCGAAGCCTGTGGAGGATGAGGGACCCGCCAAGGCAGGAAGGGCAGGGTGGGAGTCACTTCACAGGAAAAGCGGCCGATAACGTTCTGTGCACGGTCCTGGATTCCCGCCCGGGGATGGTCTCTGACCACGCAGTCGCTTGCCTCTTCTCAAAGTCATGCATTGTCTGAATTGCATGGACAGTCGCTGGTGGTGGGGGGGGTGGGGGGGGTGGCCACAGCCACAAGATCCAGTAAGGTCCTGCAGCCCATCCAAGTGTGAAGTCCGGGCATGGATTTGGCCTTCCTCCTGGGCGCCCGCACTCACTAATCCAGGCAGGGGTTGCTGAAGAGCGCAGGGGAGCCCGCTGGATCGGACCGGCGGCGGCCTCCGCTTTCCCAGGGCAGGGCACAGCTGTCCTCATGTCCTGCTTGGCCGCTTCCTGTGGCCATCAGCTGGGCTGCGGTGCGAGCAGAAGGCTGGGCTGGAGAAGCCATGATGCTCCAGGGTTCTTCTGCTGTCTGAGTGCCTCGCACCTTATCCTCGTGGGCTTCGGGATGAGCTGAATGAACTTCAGCTTCTGTAGAGCTTGTGTTGGGAAAATTTGGATAAATCCTGTCTGAAAAGCATGACTTCTGTGTGCTTTTTTGCATTGTGGGATCAAATCCTGTCTTCCTTCTCAAAACCAAGCTGTCACTGTTTAAAATGGCATTCCCTGCTCCTTTCTCTCACCTTTAGCTGTGGGCTACAGTACACAGGCCGTTCAGTCCAAATGTACGTTGTAAATAGTCATTATTGGAATTCAAGAAAGTATCTTCCTAGCCCAGAGGCTCCATGTGCCCCGGCCAATTCAGAGTGTTAGAGTAGATAAGAGTCTTGAGTTCATGCATCGTTTCAGTAGCTTGAATTTACATCTCTAAGCAGACCTGGAGATGGGTTCAAGCTACTGAACTAAAGTGTCAATACAATGCAATTACAAATATTCTAATCTCATTGTTCCTGTGTGATTGACTGACATTTCTTTATCTGTTCTGCATGTGATGACCTCAGAATCTTATTGTAATCTCTGCTTTCTGTCATCAATTGTCCTGTACCTGGGTACCTATAAATGCCCTGTAATGGTATTGAAGCTTGGCAGCAGAGTTCACCTCTGCCTGCCTGATGTGAGTCAACCGCGGGAACCTGGGTAAAACAGTAAAGCCTCAGATGGTCTGGATGCTTGGTCTTTCCCACGAACCCGAGTTTTATTCCTTCTTCTCAAATTGAGATTCCGGGATTCTGACACTTGAGATGCCTAATCTTGGAAGCTAAGCAGGGCCAGTTCTGGTTAGACTTGGATGGGAGACCTGGGCCTGCACTGAGCAGGGGCTCGGACCCACTGGCCTTCTAGGCCCCCTCCAGCTGTGTGCTTCTATTCCACCTCACAGCCTAGTCCTTCTAATTGCAGAGTTCGAGAGCCTTTCCCCCTCCGTAATGCCTGAGGAAGCTTTCCTAACGAAAGCTCTGGGTCCCTTGGGGAAACACCGGAAAAGAACAGCTGATAGCCAGGGGCAACCTGGGGTGCAGCTTCAGTGAGGACCAGGGTGGTGCTGCAGGGCACGAGTGAGTGGAGGTGGGCTAAGGGGGCAGCCCCCCGGTGGTGCTGATGGCAGCCAAAAGGAGCCGTTGCCCACGCTGGGCCACCTCCATGCTCCACACCGGGGTCCCTAAAGCGCGGGAGGAAGCAGAGCTGCACCCGGAGACTTTCTCTGGAGAATCAGCGCTGGGCGGCTGAGATGACCCAGTCCCTTCCTGCATCCCTGGCTGCTGGCAGCTTCTGTTCGGACATCCTGGCCAAGGACTCCACAGAGGAAAGGGAAGGGCAGGGCTGCTGATCTGATCACTGGGCCAGTTGCCCAACGCAACCGGGAGCCGTCAAGTGGCAGATCGGGGGCTCCTATCAGAGAACGGGGTGCTGGGTCTCGGGGTTTGGATTTCAGGCTCCGGAGAGGCAACCTCCCAGCCAGGGTGGCCACCCATGCGTGGCCAGAAAAGAGGACGCAGGTTTGCAGCACTCTGCGTGTGCTTATTTGCATGCATGTTTACATGTGTAAGAACCCTTATTGTAGCCTGAACGGCAGTTCAGCGTGTCCCACCCCAGTGTGGACGGGGCCCAGGCGTGCGCTTGAGGTCCTGTGTCCTTAAATAAGGTCAGACAGGGCAGCCCTCCAAGCAGAGAACGGTCTTCCACAGAGGTGGCAGCTCCCTGTGGAAGTGTCACGGGGCCACCGTCCCTGCAAGAGGCTGCCTTGGCCCACCACGAGACGCCACCGCCTTTAGCTCGTTTTCCAGACAGCAAGAGGGACCAAGGTCTCCCTCCTGCCCACAAATCACAGAACAACAGGAGCGGGGCGGGCTGAGGTCTTGGAGACGTGAACAAAGGCATTCTGCACATGCTCAGAGTAACCTGCTCCACCTCTGTATTGCTTCATGCATGTCAGGGCCAAGACGCAGTGCTGCCAGGGATCCAGGGGCTCACCCTCCCGAGGCCTGGCCCCGGGGCATTGCATGCTGGGCCCCGGTCTGCCAGGGGCAGCGGGCGAGGGAAGCCGGCAGTGCCCTTCGCCACGGACTGGCTTTTGTGGGAAACGGGCCGCGCTCAGCATACCTGGGTGTGCTGTTGTGACCTGTGAAGTGTTGCACTCGAAGCTGCAGTGAGAGATGGGAGAAGAGTAACAGAGACAACTCTTGAAGAAGCAACTTTCACACTGGGAACTGGAGGACAACTGTGGCAGGTGTGCTCCAAGCACAACAGTTTTGCCGTTGCTTCGCTACCCACGTTGGGCCAAAATCCAGACGCGTTCAGTGGCATCTACTCCCGGGGAAGTGCGCTTAGGATCACAGCTCTTATTCAGTGCACTCCAGCTGTGAACCCAGACTGCGTGTGCTCCGGCTGGGTGAACGAGAAAGAGGGCAGAAGCCGGAGAGGCGGATATGGGGACAGAAAACCCAGACCGTCTCCTTTGCGGCTTCGCAGGGCTGCTGCGAGGCTCCAGGGCCCTTCGCAGAGAAAGCTCCTGGAGGGCCTTGGGCCGGGCCTCCTTCGCCCGCCTTGCAGTCCTACGGGTTCTCGCGGGGGGTCCTTTTCAGCCCTCCTACCTACAAAAGAGGTCCCAGGCCCGGCTCAGGGCCAGCTTTCTCCTGGCAGCCCCCAGTGCGCTGGGCTCAGCTGCTGTCCTTTTAAAGTCTGGGCACCGGCTCCTCTGCCCTCCTTTTCTTGGAAAAGCAAGAACCCGGATCGGTGCCAGAGGTATGCGGGTTGCATCAGGAGCGCTTGTGCGAGGAGCCAAGAGTGCTCTCGCAAACATCCGGAGGGCGTCTACGTCGCAGCTCCCCCGCCCTGCCTTCCAGGAGCTTCTGGCCAGCTGCAGGCACTGCTGTCGGGGGGCCGGGAGGGCTGCTGGCCCCCTGCTCCAGGAAGGGGAGGGCACACAGAGACCCTCGTGGCTCCCTGGAAGAGAGCCAAGGCTCCCGTCACTGGGCCAGAGGCAGGTGGGCAGCAGAGGCAACTGGGAAGACCCGGGGCATGGAATGGATCCGGCACCTCCGCAGCACCTCCTGAGCCCCTGGCCACTGGATTGCCCCCAGAGGCAGCTTTTGGGGTGGAGTTAAAGCAGGGCAAGGGGTCCGTTCCCTTCTTGGGATGTTCTCTTCGACCGCAGCGAGGCGTCCCTCCCCAGGGCCCTCCTCCCCACACGGTGCCTCCCCACAGGCCGAGCTTTTGGCAGCCCCCCCAAGGGGAGAACAGGAAACTGCCTGAGCCAGCCGGCCGACCACGGCTCCCGCTTGCCCAGCCGGCTGGCCACCAGACTCAGCGGAGGAGGGACCCCATGTTCTGTTGGGGGTGAACTGTGGCTTGCTCACCACGGTTTGGCATCTCGGCTGGATTCGGACAACCCCCATCAGGTGCTCTTGTAAGATCACGGTGGGGAGGAGGCAGGAGCGTTGGCTGTTCTGCTTGGGGCATGACGGACGGAGCAGGCCGGTCCACACCGTTGGAGCAAGCGAGGCATGGCGGCTCACGGGGAGCAACGGCGTGTGCCGCTGCGCTTGCCATTTGTGCAATCCTTGTGTAGCCATGGTTCGTCACATTGTGTGAACCAGGGCACCATGGCTTGGAGGTTGAGCCCATGGCTGAGAGTGACCCCTCAGGGTTTTAGGCTGCAATCCTAAATAAATTTACGAGGTAGTAAGCCCCATTAAACATCACTTAATTCCAAGTAAACCTGCACAGGGTTTTCCCACTAACATTGTCTCTCCCTCCCTTAAAAAAACACACCCTTTTAAATCTATCAAATAGATATCTGTTTTAAATTGTTACTTACCCAAGCTGACCTTTCATGGGATGAAAATCCGAACAAATTCAAACCAAATTCAAATTCATGATGTATGGAGGGAGGGATGCATCCCAAGATTGACTCTGCCTGGGTTTCTCCTAGAGCAGAAATTGGGGAGCTTGGGGGGCCTGGAAGATGTGGCACTCCTCAGGGTGACCTCGGCAGAACCAGCAGCTGGGAAGGCGCAGGAGCAGAGGCCAGTGACAGAGTTGGCAAGCTGAACCTCTGATGACTTTCCCTTTTCTGAGCATCAGTCAGAACACAGGGAAGCCCCTCTGGACGTGGATGAGCCGCCGCTGGGACGTGGGGGTGGGGGATCCGTGGCACACAGCCCTCCGGGGTCCGGGCTGCATCTGGATGCCTCCTCCCCGCTGCCGAAGGGAACTCGCTCCCATCTTCGCTCTCTCCCACACAGGCCTGCCTCCGTTTCACCCGGAGACCCGCAGGGCCTCCTGCTTTCCCACATGCCGGGGGTCAGCCGCTTGGCCTGTGACACGGCCCTGCTGTTCTTCTTGGAGGGGTGCCACTCATCCCCGGAGGTGGGAACGCACGGCTCTTCCTGTCCGGTCTGCAGGCCTCCTGGGAGCAGCAGAGCTCCAGGCTGCTGGGGATGCGAAGAGCAAGGATCCCGCACCAGGAGAGGAGAGGAGAGGAGAGGAGAGGAGAGGAGAGGAGCTACTCTGGGCTTGAATCCTCCATGGTTTTGCATGTCGACTGAACCCAGACAACATGCTAAGCCCTGGCCAAGCCAAACTGCCGCTTGGCCAGGGAGGCAGGAGGCGTGAGCGCGAGTGCAGCCCCCTGTGCCGCTGCTGCCCCACAGACCCTGCATCCTCCCGTATGGTTTTGGCCACACGGACTGAATGCCAGGGAAGGGGAGGGGACAAGGCTGGAGCCTGTAAAATCAGGGTAACTCTATAGAACCAGACCCTGCCCCTCCCTACCCCCATCACATATATTTCTCCCCCATAACCTCAGAGAGGGGCCAACCGGAGTGATCATTCCACACCTGCTGCCAAGGGGCATGGTGGGAACCTGTCCATTGGAGTTCCAGCTGTGAGATCTTAGGAACATGCAGCTGCAGCGCCAAAGAATCCTTTGGCCTCCCAGATGGTGTCAGGAAGCCATAGGATCACGCCCATCTGCTCCTAAGGGATGCACTACCAGAAGCGCCAACCCCAGTGCTTTGGGATTCCAATACCAGCAGGTTGTACTTTGAAAAATGCCTGTTTTCTGGTCTTCTAACTTCGTAGCACCTGCACCCCTCCTTCTGAAACTTGGCAGGCCCTGTGCCTGGACACACCTGTACAGCCAAGGCCGATTCCAAGCGAATCGTCCACACAGATGGAGGGCAGGGAGGGCAAAGGAAACACCTGTAGATTTACCTCCAGCTGCTGGAAGCTGAAGTGGGAAGTGGGTGTTACTTGGCTGATGCTCAGCTTGTGGGGTCCCCACAGGCACCCGGCCGGCCAGCACGGGAAAAGCATGTGCACAAGACCGACTGGACTGGACAGCCCTGATCCAGCCTGGCTCTTCTCAGATTTGACGCTCTGATAGCACTGAATGCCCCACTGACGACTCTCTCTTACTGGCTTGCATGACTGGAGCGACTTTTGAAGCTCCCTTCCCGTTAGAACATCACATGATTCCAGTTTTATGGGATCAGACAAATGGGGGCTCCATCTGAAACATGAATCTGAAATGTGAGACTCAATTCCTTGTTTTTTTTTTAAGGTTCTTTATTTAAATATAAATTATCCGGATGAAACTTTTAAAGGAATCCATCGACGCTGTTGTCCAAATTTCTCCTTTCCTGTGGGAAAATCCGGTGTTGACGAACGTTGTTTCTTCCTTCCTTTCTATCCCCTCTGCTCTATCTAAACATCCTCAGCATGGGGCAAACGGTGCTGAGTTCAACCCCTCCAGTGGCCAGAGGCAAAAGCGTTTCAGAAGGCCAACTTCACTTTTAACTAGCGATGGGTGAGCTTATCCTATGAGAGTCTGGTCTTTCCTCGGAAGCTCACGAGGTCCACCATGCGAGCCTGGACAAGAGGTCTTCAGGAAGAGACCTCATTCTGTGAAGATCTAAGGACATCTTGGGGATCCGAATTTGGGATCACGTGATGCTCCGTGATGTCATGCATCTCCGCATCATGAGCCACATTCCTGGTTGGCTGTTTGCATGTGTGGCCCATCTACATGTTCAGGCGCTTCCTCGCCAGCCACTCGTCCGTGGTGGAGAGATGTGCTCCTGCCGTCTTTCTCCACAGCCGGACCTCCAGCCAGATTCTGTGCCTGACACCCAGGATCATTTAAATCGGGGCTTCCCGACCTGGGTGCCCACACTCCCTTGGGGTGCAAGGTGGCATTTTGAGGGGTGCGACAAAGAGGAAGGCTGCACCACAATTCGCCAGGAATGATCCCAATAATAAAATTATTTACTATCATTTTGCTTGCATTTGGATTCCGTTCTCTTTTGTCAGTCAAGACAAAATCTAGGGATTGCCCAAATACACAGGTAGCTTCAGATTGCAATCAGCAAGAAAGTTCCACATTTTAACAAAATCATGAATGAGATGCAGGAACAAAGAAATTGTTGCTTTTTACGTTCACAACTGGGATTGACTTTACTGTTTACAATTTTTTCTAATTGCTCAATTTATATTTGAATTTTATGCACTGTGTTGAAAGCTTATTTTTTCAGTTCAATCTGTTCACCTGTGGTACTATGTGGTTTAATTTGTAGTTCAAAAATTAGAAATCTGACTTGTTCATCAGGGTGCAAACATCAATCAAAGCACTGATTTAAAGATGAGACCAACTCAGAGCATGTGCAAACACCACATTGTTCGGATGCAAGACCTGCACATGCTCCAAAACTGGCAATCGGTTCCAAATGCAGGGGAGAGTTTGTAAAACATCAATCCAGGCTCACTACAAGAGCGAAGGGTATGAAAGGACAAGCTTTGACCCACAAGCTAATTGCAAAGTGGGGCAACTTTGCTACCATTTCAGAGAAGAGAACGTTTTGGCAAGTGTGGCTTGTCATGGAAAAAAGCCCATGCTGTCATTTCTGCTGATGGCACAAAGGCTTGGCCGTCGTTTGCATGGTCCACTTCCCAAGGTGGAGGGATCCAACTGTCTTCCAGCACGCTAGGTTCTCTGGGAAATTTCCCGCTGATAACGCTCGCTCATCCTTTTGATGCCACCATTGATTTTGGCACAGGGCAAGGACCAGGGCTGTGAGCTGGCACATCCCAAGGGGCAGGAGTCTGCTCTGCCTGGCAGCCACAGGTGTGAGCTGCAGGGGAGGGCACTCCCAGGACCAGGGGGTGCCGGGGGAGCCCCGGGGACCGTACGGCATCACTGGGTCCAGGTCGCTTGGGGGCACAGTGCAAAAGGCTGGCAACACGCGGCAGGCAAAGACAAGCGGGTGCTAATCCTTACCAGGCATGCCAGCCTTCTGCAACCTGCTGCTCTCCAGGGGTGCTCCACTTATAACTCCTCGTGTGGCGAGCTGGGGATCGCTGGGACCTCCAGTCCAAACTCGTAGGGCACCAAACCACAAATTGTGCACCGCCCTCTATGTAGCCCAGGCCGCTGCTTGTGTGTGCGCAAGAGAGATGTGGGTAGGCTTGGAGGAGCTCCGGGGTTCAAAGACGTGCAAAAGCTCTCGAAGGAGAGGAAACTCTTAAACCCAAAGATCCCTGAGGATGCGCTGTGGCCACTGAATGCTGAAGGGCCTGCTGGGGGGAGGCGAGAAGCCAGGAGGGAAGGGGGCCTGGGATGCAGGGTCCTGGCTGGGAACCTTCCCCGCGGCAGGGGTCGCCTTCGCAGGCGAAGAGGCCGCGACTAGTCATCGGTCCCCCTGCCAGGCGTGGGTGACGGGCTCCCCCTGGCGGAGAAGTGCGGGAAAGCGCCTTCTCTGAATATTTGTGCCCAGCAGCAAGCGGGCTTGTCACCTTTTGTGCGAAACGTGCCTGCACCTCAAGCAGGGAGTGCCTTTAAGCACGTGCAGAGCGCCTTCTCTTCCACTTCCTCCCCCAGCAGCAGGGCTGCGTACATGCATGCGCCTGTTTAAGCATCTAGATTCAAAACCCTTTTGCTTTTCCTGGTGCTGTTGTTCATGACGCTTAGGCCAGGGTGCCTCTGAGCACACGCAGATTCCCTTCCCAGTGGCTACCAGCTTTTAGGGCAGTTTTTTTTAGAAAAATACCTGCGTTTTACAGGCAGCAGGCTAAGACCACTGTCTGTTCCCCAGTTTTTCTTGACTTCCATTCTGACAAAGGGTTACAAGACTTGACCTTGCGTGCAGCTGACAAGTCGGGAGAAAGAGGGCGGCCAGGCTCGCCGGGTAGGAGCAGGGAGACCGTCCAGCCCGTTTGGAGAACCGAGGCCTGGAGAAGGTGGGCCGCCCCAAGCAAGGTGGCGACGGGGCGGCACGTGCACCTTCTCAGAGCTTAAGCCGGGGAATCGCTGCATGGGTTCATGCCCTCGGTGCACATAGTTCGTAAACTGCTTTCAGTGCTGTTCGGAGCATCCCAGTCTTGCAATAACGGGTGGAAGAAGGACTCTGGTTCTGAGTTTCTTCCTGCAGCATCAGACTGTGGGCTGTTGCCGCGCTCTCGCTCCCTCCTGCTCTCGCAGTCCCCTGCACGCTTGCAGCGCAGACTGTTTAAATAGACAGTTTTGATATAACGAGCTTCGATGAGGAGAGGCCACGGCAGGGGCAGAAAAGGTGGGCCATCGCCTGTAATTGTTGTGTGCTTGAGTGCCTGACGGTTCCTGGGGCCCAACTCCCGCCCCCCCCCCACCCCGCCCCCTTCGGAGTTGTGCAATTCTTTTGCGGTCACATCATGGAAAGAAAGAGCCCGAAGCTCTGGGACACCTGGCAAGGACAGGTGGTGCCATCAGGATTCCCCCGCAGCCGTGCGGCGCCTAGTAAATCCCGATTTGGATTTCACTTGTGTTGCTTATCTTGGGAGAATGCAGCTAAATCCTGGCAGAAAAGGGGTGCCCGTGTGCCTTTGTGCTATAAAACGCCCGCTCCCCTTTCTCAGGAAGCGCCCAGAAACCCCAAGCCAGGTCACTGTTGGCATTTGCTGCTGCTTGAAGAAGTGGGACCTGATGGCTTCCCAGGGAGCTGCCAGGGCGGCTGTTCCGCTGCTCGGGAAGAACTGGCCAGGCGGCCCGGTCAGCAGCATCGCATGTGCATGCCAAGACTCACAATAACCCCACGATCGTCAAGTTAATCTCTTGCAATCACATGCCATTGCGTTGAGCCACCTCTGCAGACCCCTCACCTCCTCCTGACTGTGCTCCTCTTATTTCGTCATCAACTGCCCAGCTGCTGGGCCCACGTGGCTCAGAATCTAGAAAACACTCTGTGTATGCTCTAAAAGCTTGTAGTTGGCAGTGGAGACTGCTACCCGGCCGCATGCAGTCGTAAGTCACTGCAGGGGGTCCTGGCTGTTCTATTAATAAATTCTGGAGGCACAAGAAAATCCAACCTTCCCTGCGAACCATTTCATTTCATTTGTTCTCGCTATTGATACTGAGTCTCCATCACTTAATGCAGGTCCAGGAAGCAGAAATGGAGTCGTCCAATGTTGGCTGTGCTTGTGTTTCTCCGGCTGAGGAGAGAAGCACGTGGGAGCCAGTGGGAAGGGGAGCGCACCCCTGGGCTGGCACTCTGGGTGCCCTGGAGGGCTGTCCAGCTGGCGGGAATTCAACTGGTGCAGACGTGGCACACACAGCGAGGAGTCAGGTGTTGTCGGCTGAATTTCCAGCAGCCCGCCAGCTGGCACAGGCCCAGAGCTTCTGCCCACAGGACTGGTACCAAATGCACACATTACAGGAAACTCTAAAGCTGAAGCGAATCGGGGGCCAGAGAACTGCCATTCCGGGCTAATTTATTAGGGGCTTCCACAGCACAGTGAACATGGCGGAGCAGGGAAGAGTTTGGCCTCTCTGTTGGAAAGTCCCTGCGTCAAATTCGGCAGCCCAACTTGTCTCGGCCGCTGCACCATATCTGGGGATGATGCTAACACTGGCCTACCTTCCAGGATCGTTGTGGAGCTCACTAGACAGCTCATACGTGCAAAAACTCTTCAAAGATGTAATGGCTCTCCATCACCCTTCGCCTGTCTGGCATCCTCCTGCTGTGTTAGACTACACCACCCATCCTTCCAAGCTAGTTGGCCATGCTAGCAGGGAATAATGGGAATTGCAGTCCATCACATGTGGGGGACATCAGGTTGAAAAGCTTCCTCTACATTAATGATGAGCACTTCTATTCAATGTGCCTTCAGACCTCCGAACGGCAACTAGCCCAGTCCAAATATTTTAGCAATGTCTCTCAGCTGTTTTTCTCTGTGTCTTCCTCTTCCTCTTCTTCCTCAAATTTCCTCCACTGCCCTGCCTGGCTGCTCTCCTCATGCACCGGCATGTCCGTGTCCATGTCCAAGGGCTCTCTGTGGTGATAAGGCACACAGGTAGGATAGAGCCTCCATGATCCGAAGCAGTCTACCGATGAACACAGATCAAGCCACAGCAGATGGCTCCACTTCTGCATGGCCCATCCAGAGAAAGAGGGTGCTGCTGGCCCGTCTTCCCTGCCCTCTTGCTCACTTGAGAGGCAGGGAGGCAGGAGCAAGGGGGCCATGGCGGGCATCGCTGGCACATCTTGGCCGGAGCACAAGGCAGGGAGCAGGGGAGAGGAGCAGCAAGCCGGGGGCTCTTTCGGCAGGCCCTGCTGGGCAGCGGGTCTTCGGCAAGGGCCTGCCCTCGCCTTCGTTCGGCACCGGCCCCGACAGAGGAGCAGAACCCCGAAAAGCGCCCGCTCGCGTGTGCGCAAACATTGCCTTAGCGGAGTGCTGCGCCCGTGCATTATGGCTCTCTCTTGGGTTGGATGCGCTGCACCCATGCGGCGGCCCTGAAGGGCACAGACGCTGCAGTGACGATGCGGCCCCACTGTCCGAGGGGATCCTCCTGCAAAGCGGGGTTCAGCAGCTTGCCCTCCTCCTCCGCCTCGGCTTGTTTGCTCATCCTGAGCAGCCCAGAGGAGAGGGCGCACAGGAGCAGAAGCGCCCCGGCGAGCACGCACAGCACCAGGCCCACCGCCCGGCAAATCCTCAGGGCATGGTTGTACTCCACAGCCTGCTGGTCGAGCACCATGAACTCCGCTACCCCAATTCCTTCCAGTTTCATGGGCAGGACGTATCCCGTAGCCAGAGCTGCGGCCCCAATGAGCAGCAGCAGCATCCCAGCAGAGACGGTCACCTTGGAAGAAAATGGCAGAATGGGAGCAAACCTGGCCTGGCTATGCATTTCAGCACACACTGATGTCATACAATTAACTCCACTGCACTTTGCATGAAGCCATGGAAGCGCCAAGAAGGGAAGGGAAGCAAGAGCGTGGACATCAGAGATGTTTCAGGAAAATGGCAATATGATATTCTCAGAACAAAAGACCCTTTTAACGAGGGGTGCAACTTTGGGCTTCCTTAGGAAGGCTAAGCCCCAGTGGATGTGGTGGGACTTACACCCGAGGAAGAATGCCCAGGCATGTGGTGTAAGGGGAATTTGTTTCCAAAGAGGCACAGCTCCAGGACTGGCCTGTCAGGAAAACGCTACCAGTGGGGCTGAGCAAGCATGGAGGGAGGGGATCTCTGCCCGTCTCTAGCGGCCTGCTGGATTGACTGTCACCTATTAAACCCCTACCTGTCCTTGTTCCCTTTTCAGCACTAGCACATGGCACATGGCAAGATCAGGGGAAAAGGGGTGCCACTGGGAACGTGTAGCATGCTTCTCCCACACCATAGGAGCCGGACGCATCCAATGAGCACCAGAGGTTGGGGGGAAGGCTTCCAGCTTAGGGCTAGCGCCTGCGAGTGTCAACAGCAATTCTTGGTGGTACCCTATGCACCTTTAGACAGAATAATGTCCCAGAATCCCCCATCCCACTGGCTGGGCAAAGGTGGGAGCTGTAGCGCCTTTTCTGTTTCAATCTGCACAGGACTGCGCCCTTCCGGTCCGTTCTCTCATCCTTCCCCCGGACCACATCATGCAGCTAACCTCAATATGCTCGTGGTCTCTGGACCTGCCGGAGGTACTTCTGGTGGGTTGAGCTTCTTGGCCTGGCAGGAGGGAGGCGGAGGCAGGAGCAGCGTGTGCTGCGTTGTTAGAGGGCGACAAGGCCAGGGACCCGGCCGGCTCTGGAGGGCAGCAGGAGTCCCTGGGATTTGGGGCATGGTCCACGGGGCAAGCGGCCAGGCACTGGTCTGAGCAGCTGTATCAGGGCACCTCACGATCCAAGAGGCACCAGGGATGCCGGCGGACCCCTGCCAAACGGGGTCCCGATGCTGCTGGGTGCGGGGCACTCTTGCATGCATCGCCCCAGGCGAGTTGCGCCTGCTGCCACAGAGACTGGCAGGCGGTGAACAGGCAGTCGTGCAGCTAGGGCTGGACTTTGGAGCTGAGCTCCAGGGCCTCGTAGTCCAGGGCTCTGGCGGGCCAGCGGGTGGTGCTGGAAGCCCATGGCCCACAGTCAGCCCCGGGGTCACCAGGGACACGTGAAAGCCAGCCCAGGATGATTCTGACCAGGTCAGGCTCGTTGCTTTCTTATTATTTTTTTTTTAAAAACATTTTACAGTTATGTGCATGGCTGCAGGTACTCATTCCAGCTCCCCACATCTCTGTCCTTAAGAATAGAGACTTATTTCCGAAATAATCGTCTTATTTCCAAGACGATGCATTTTGCATCAGGGCTGTAGAATCAAAGTCCATTTTATTCCTGCAACTGCTGTGATTTACGTGAGTGTAAAATGAGAAACTCTCCGTGCTCAAAGGGCGTCTTCTTGTCAACTCAAAGGCTTTTCCCCTGTCCTGGATCAGGAAGGTACAAGTAGTTGTAAAGCGAAGAAAGGCTGGGAACGGGGGTGGGGGGCAGAGGGGAGGCACTGGTGGCGCACTGGAAAAGTAACGCAACGACAGCTTCCCGCTTAAGGCTGTCAGTCCAGGGCCTGAAAGGATCGAGCCGCACCCCTGGACGGGATGTCTGGAGCGGGGACTCCATCTGGGAAGCAGCGAGATGCTCCAGCAACTGGTCTGCAGGTGGCGCCAGACTCCTCCAAGACCTGCTGGCCTTGGCTGCTCTCAGTGCAATTTGGGGAGTGGGGGGGGGGGGCTTGCCCTGCACCTGCACTGCCCGAGGACCCTCCTGGCCTCGCATCTGCCCCGGGTGCCGATCGCCTCCTCCCCTTTAGCGCTGCCGATGGATGTCAGGACAGCCCCAACGGATCGGAGCGAGAGCTCCAGTTCAGCAGCCCATCCGCACAGCGGCCCCCCACACACGCCCATGCGGGACAGGAGTGTGAAGGCACCCTCCCACCCATGTTCCCCAGCAACTGGTGCATTAAGGCATAGGGCCTCTGGAAGCACACGGCCCGCAGGACCAGTCGGCATGGCGACCATCTCCGCCACGGATTTTCCGGCCCCTTCTCAAAAGCCGGTGGCCATCCTGTCCACCTTGAGAAAGTGCCTCCCAGAGTTTAAACTCTGCACGGTGCGCAGAAGCCCTTCCTTGGATCTGTCTTGTGTCTCCCACCCACCCACTTCCTGGGGTGACCCCGTGGGGTGCTGGGACCGCGGGAGAGGACTGCCCCGCCCTCTCCACGCCAGCCGTGATTCTGCATGGCCCCCTCATGTCCCCACTTCTCTGCCCTGCAGCTGCTCTAAGCTTTCCTCAGGGGGGAGGTGCTGCGACCCCCGAGCCTTGGGGCTGCCCTTCTCTGCCGTTTTCCAACTCAGCTCAGGAAAATGCGCCCTGCCAGAAGTTTCTCGTGGGACCAGACCAGGGATGCGCTGGCGTTCAAGCAGCAGGCTGGGTCACATACCCAGCAGACGCTCTGGGACATGTACCGATGAAGAACAAGTTCATCTGGCCCCGTGGGATGCCTCCCAGGCTCGGCACGGGGTGCAGCCCTGGCTCTTTGCAACACAGGATCAGCAGGCCATCGGCCTCCCCTAAGCAGGGGCCCCGCAGATCTGTTGGACTACAGTTCCCACCATCCTCAGCCAACATGGCCCAAAGGAGACAGTTCTCCCGTGGCTTGTCCCTTTGTCTGCAGGCGCTCTTTGGGGATCGTGGCTTCTTGTTTCTCTCCGTTCACCTTTTAAAACCGTCCAAGCCAGGCTCCCCCAACCTGGCAGAGCTCTCAGACTGCAGCTCCCATCATTCCCAACCAGCGAGGCCCCATGATCCCAATGAACGCTCGTGGTCCTGGTGGCAGGCACCACGGGGCCGAAGCTCCTGGGCGCTGCCGTGTGCAGGAACGGCACAGGGTGGGGGGTTGTTTTGCCACCTGCTCCGATTTCCGAGTCTCCTCTGGGCCGAACTGCACGGCTTTTCCTAGTCGTGGCGCACCAGCTCTTGGAGGAGGGGCAAACTCGGCGGCTGGGGGGTTGGAAGGGACCCACCCCGCAGGGGCACCTGAATGGCTGGAGCTTGCCGGCCCTTCTGCGTCCTTCTCTGCACATGGGGACCAGCCAGCTGTGATGAGCACCTGGCTCCTGGATTTCTCCCCAGGCCACAGACACCTGCTGCTACCTGTCTCTGCCTTCACAGGGAGGGCTGCCACGGCCCTGGGCGAGCACGGACCAAAGTCAGACTTTCCAGGAGGACTGCGACCCTAGGCACACCTTTTTAATCTCTCTCAATCTCTCTCTCTCTCTCTCTCTCTCTCTCTCTCTCCCTCTCTCTGTGTTACTATCTGGTCCATTTTCCCTGTAAGGCACCCAGGTGGCTGACAAAATCCCTCTCCACTTCTTCCCCACAACACCCCTGTGAGGTAGGCTGGGCTGAGAGTGAGCGGATGACTGGCCCGAAGTCACCCAGTGAGCTCCATGGCCAAGCGGGGACGGGAACACGGGCTTCCCTTGCTCCAGTTCAGTGCTTTGAAGCACTGCATCGCATTTCACCATGAGAATGGCACTACAATGGCACTACATGGAGCCAATCCTCGCCCAGGGGTTCCCTGTTGGGGTGAAACAAGGATTGGAGGAAGGCTGGACAGAGAAAACACCTTCTTCCAGGGGTCTGGCCTTCAGAACACAAACATACTTTGCACATGCTGAGGGGAACATCTTCATCAGCCTGTTTGGAGAGAAAAAAAACCCTCCTGAGAAGGGAAAGGCACTCGTATTAATGCAGCCTAAAATAGCCTTTGCCCTTTGCAGCCACATCACGTGGTCGACTGTACTCAGCTTGTGATCTGCACCAAACGGAGGATCCTTCGCACGGGCAGCATCGCTGAGCCGAGCATCCCGCCTTGTAATGGCGCGCCTGGTTCCTTTTTCCTTGGTGCAGAACTTGGCGTTTGTCCCTGCTGAATTTAATCCTGCCGTCTGCAGCCCAGCGCTCCTCCGACCACTCAAGATCGCCTTGAGTCTCCTCGCTCCCTTCCAGGGCAGCAGCCACCCCACCCAGCTCTTTGCCATCTGCACTGCCTCATCCAGCTCATTCGCAGGAGCGGGGAAGAGCCCCGGGCCCAGCACTGAGCCCTGCCCAGAGGAACTCAGCCCAGCGTGTCAGAAAGCCCAAGGAAGTGGCCGGATGCGGCCCGGGCGGGTGCCTTCCTCACTATCGTACCTTCCAGACGACGGAGGCCCAGCCGCTCGGGGCGGGAGCAGCCTGGGGCTCGCCGAGCGGCTCAGCCAGGCCGGTGCCGGCGCAGTCCTCGTAGCAAAGCTGCAGGTAAGAGCGCACGCCGTACCGCTTGCCCCGCTCCACGTTCGGGCCCCGGTGGCAGCCACACGTGGGGACGCCAGGGGGGCGCATCAGACCTGGGAGGGCACAGAGCACCGGTCAGGGACCGCTCCTTGGCAGGGGAGCTTCAGTCGCGAGCCGCAGCCCGACCAAGCAGGAACGATGCCCCAGCCCGGGCTGCAGGCTGCACGATCCCCCCAGCCCACCCCACCACGAATCCCTCTCAGCGCCTCCGAAAGCCGCCCCGAGTGGTGCCCAGGAATCCAGGGCAGGGCCGTGCTGGGCTTTCCTGCCGCCTTCGGCATCCCTGTCCCCTCGAGGTGCAAATGGGGATGGTGGGACTTGGTGTCCTGCACCAGCAGGGGACTGGACCTGATGGCCTCCTTGGCCCCTTCCAACTCAGCTCTTCTAGGGTTCTGAGGTGCCTGGTGCCTGAGGCAAGCCAAGTTACTCCAGAAAACCCCCTGGAGCACAAGCACAACCCTCACATGCAAACGACTTGTTCCCCTCTCACAACACCCCAAATCACGGCCGACCAACGCGGCCGCCCCCTCCCCACGGGCCCATGGCCAGCCCTCCAGGAAGCAGTGCTGCCCAGCCTCTTGTGCCCACCACCCATCAAGGCATAGTAACAAAGAAACAGAGCACGTCAGAGGGGTCCCCTGGGCCATCTAGTCTGACCCCCGGCTCCAGCCGGCTCCGCTCACGACATGCGCACCACGTGCATGTCCAGCCTGTCCTTGAGCACCCTGGAAGTAGAGCCAGGCCTCACAGGGCTAGTGTGCCCAGTTTTCTCAGTGGGCATCGTGCCTCCGGCCCCCGTGCACTCCTCAGCCACGGGTGAGTGGCCACTGGGCCTTCCCGAAAGCTGTGCTTTCGGGGCGGCTTGGTCTGGAAGCCGCGGGCAGGTCGCACAGGCTTCCCCAGAGACCTGCTCCAGACAACGGCGGGTGGGGGCATGCAAGCACCAGTTCCTTGTTCAGGAACAACGCACCAGCCTGAATTTGGGGGCTCTTCTGGGGCGGGGGGCTGTGGGCCTAGGTGAGCTGAGTGCCCCCACTCCCAAATTCACCAGAGCCAGCTCTTTCCAACGTCGGATTTCCAGACGGAGGAACAGGGCACCGAATTCAGGCCCCAGCTCTGCTCTTACAGCTCTCCCTGCAGCGGCATCTCTCTGCACCCACCTGCAGGCCAGTCTTCCCCCCACCGCCCCCTTTTCTGTCTCACACACACACCGCTCGCACCGGCACCCACCACTCCGTCCCAGTAGCCAGGGGCCATCGGCCGGGTCCCTTCCCCACACCTGGACAGGCTTCCCACAGGAGCACTGCTGAGGTCGCTGCACCCGTAGAGCCCACCTTCTAGCCATGGCGCCCCTAAAGAGGCCTCCTCCGGCCACCTTGGGCCACTGGAGGGGATGCACCTTCCTCCCGTCTGCTGGCCGTGCGCGCTCCGCCCCCCCCCCCCCGAGCGTGAGCCGGCCAGCCCTGGGGGGCCGGCCTCAGGGCGAGCGATGCTGCCGGCTGCAGGGGCGACAGGCCCCCCAGCCCCTGCGCGACCCTTGCTGGACTGCGCCTCCGGATGCTCTCAGCCAGTCTCTGCCCGGCCAGGCCAGCCAGGGATGCTCCTGAGGACTGAGACGCATTCCCGGAGGGCTCGGGGCCGGGCCGGGCCGGGCCGGGCGGGGCGGAGCGGGGAGCAGGCCGCCCACCCGCGCACGCACGCACGGGCGCGCGCACGCTCGCCCGCCCGCCCTCCGTGCGCCGCCGTGTGCAAAGCGCGGCCGCCCCTCCCCCGCGCTCCGCTCCTCCGGCGGAGCCTGCCTGCCCGCCCGCCTGCCTGGAGATGGGCCGGCTGCATCCGGCTCCTCCGATTGGCCGTTGCCATGGGGACCGCCTCACACAGAGATGAGGGAGGATGGGAGCCGCGCCAGCCCTCCCCGCGCGTGCTGCGCGCAGGACCCACTGCGAGGGCCGCCGAGATGTGGGGGAGGGAGGCCAGCGCCCCTCCCGGGCCGCGCGATCCCCGTGGACCGGGGCGCGGCCACCGCCCCAGCCCTGGGCCCCGGCCCTGCCCCACGGATTAGCCGCCTGCTCCTCGGGGAGAGCACGCCCGGCCGTTGCGTGGCTGTTATGCACCTCCGCCAAGGAACATGACGCCGCTTTTCCGAGCAGCCAAAGCAAAAGGCGCCAGAGGGGGCTCCCAGGCCCTGTTCGCGGGTGGGGGAGCCGCAGCAGGACTGGAGGGGTGGGGGTGGGCGGCTGAGGCAGGAGAAACAGGCAGCATGCTTGGAAAGGTACCCTCGCGTTTCTGCCAAGAGGGGTCGCGGGGAGGGGAGGCGGGGCTGCTCTCTGCAGGAGCAAGAGAAAGAAGGCATGGGGGGGGGGGCAAGGCTGTGCTTTGGTTCAGAGGCCACACGAGGGGGCAACAGGGAGGAGTCCGTGGGGTGCATGGAGCACAGAGGGGGCCCGTGAGGGCATTGGTGGAGGTGGGATGGGCAGGACGGTTTGAAGGGAGGAGCTGGGGAAGATGACCGCATGGCTGTGGGGCCCATCACCCCACAGTCGTGGGGTCCAAATTCCTGTGCACCTCCAGGCGAACGCTGGTCCCCTTTCCCTGAAACCTGGTGGATACCATCATGGGGCGCCAGTGCAGCCTAGGGCCAGGGGAGCTGTCTTGGCCCGGGCCAGATGGCAGGTCCATCTAGGCTAGGCTTGTCTGCACGGACTGGCAGCAGCAGCTCTCCAGCAGGGGTTTCCAGCCGCCCTGGCGATGCTGTGGGGGCCACACCGGGGATTTTCCACACGCAGCGCACTGAGTCGTGTGCCAGAGGTTGTAGCTCAGGCAAAGTGACATGTTCATGGGTCGCTGGAGGGACTTTCTGGGTGCAAAGCATCTTCTTCGGACAACTTCCACTGAACCCTGGCCCTGTTGCGATGCCTCCAATCCAAGCAGAGAGGGCACAAGTGAGTGAGCCATTCTACACATTTTTGGTGATTGGAAGGAAAGAGAGAGCTACTCCATCCTCGTGTCCCCAGAGTCTCCCCTCCAACATGAAATCAAAGCTCTGAAAAGACGGCTTGGCCCAAGCCTCCCGGCTGCTCTCCTAATAGCAAAGGCTACCCTTCCACAGGGATTAGAAACAGAGAAACAGAACGAGTCAGAAGGGGCCTCTTGAGTCATCTAGTCTGACCCCCAGCTCCAGCCGGCTCCGCTCACGACATGCCCGCCATGTGCATGTCCAGCCTATCCTTGAACAGATTAGCTTGGCTGAAAGTGTCTGCCCCTGCAACCAGCATGTGTCCCCTCCCCTCCCCTCCTGCTGTTTGGAAGAGAAAGACAGCTTCCTTCTGGGCCTGATCCTTGGTCCCGTTCTCTACCATTAGGATTGCCAGAATCGGCTGCATTACAGAGCAGTCCCTTTTCTCACTCTATCACAGTCTTTTATGACTCTCCAGACAAATGTCCCCAACCTTCCGTTGAGCTGGACTACAGTGCCCATCATTCCCAGACAATCTGGAGGACACCAAGCTGGGGGTTGGAATCCTGGGGCAAAAGAAGCCAGCTCCAAGAGGTCCCAGGCTCTTCTTTGGCCTCTCCTGTGACCCACGGGCTGACCTGAGGCTCGATTCCAAGTGCATGGTCAGTTCCGGCAGTTTGCACAGTGCCGTGGCTTCTGAAACCTGCATTCCCTTGCCAGGCCTGCATGCCAGACAGGCCACCCCAGCCCAGGTCAGCCGGAATCGCTCCACCACTGCCCCTTACCTGTGCCTGGGTGCCGGCCGGGTCCTACCACATGATCCCTGTGCCTCTGACCAGCAGGGACGGCCGAAAAGGGGTCTCGGGCACCAGCTGTGCCAGGCGGAAGAGACGTGTGCTGCTGGGTCGCGAGGGATGAGGCTGCCTTGAGCACGGCGGCTAGAGGCCAGCAGTGGCTTTCCCTTCCTGTGGCACTGTGAGCAGGCCGGGGCGCATGGCTGAGCCGAGCAGCGAAGGCGAGCCGTCTTGCACCTGTGGCCGCGGCGGTCAGAGACGGGCAGGACGATGCGCAGGCAGCGAGAGAGCGCAGCACGAGAAGGAAGCCTGGCTCTATGTGAGTCACGCTCGGAAGCAGAGTGTCTCCTTGCCTGCCGGGGCTCCACAGGGAGGAGAGCGACTTGTTCGCGCGCAGAATGCCTTCCCTCCGCTCTCGGCTGAGTCACAGGGGCTGGTCGCCCAGCTCCGGCAGGCACTGAGCAGCCTTAACTGAGCCAGGCAGCCAAGATGGGAGTCACTTTCTCCTGCGGGATGAACCAGCCCGGCCTTTGCCAAATCCAATTATCTTGTTAACAGGCCCGCAGGGTGAGAAGCTGCTGCTAAGGCGACGTTGCAGGAAAGATTTGTCTCCTTGCGCTAAAAGGACGCCAGTTTTGAGCTACAAAGAGCTAAGTGGCCTACGATCCACACGACACGTTATCTGGAAGCTCACTTGCCCAAGGAGCATTCTGGAGAGCCAAACTGAGGAATGCTGGGAGCTGTGCGGGTTTTGCCTGTCTAAACCTGCCAAAGATTACACCCTGAGCCATAAACAGAGAGATGCAGCTCTAGCTAAACCTACAACCAAAGTGCGATTGACAAACTAAGCAGAATCCAGCATTAGACAGGAGTTGTTCACTTCGAAACATGTTTCTCCCGTAACTTTGCTACCGTGAGGGTGTGATCCTACCAACAGTGTCCCGGCTGCTTGGAAGCCGGCAAATTTAGGGCCTCTGAAATTCCAGACTGAGGCCAGCAGGGCAGGAGGTGTGACGGAGGATGCTGCAGGGGTAGCACAGCCCTGCCCTTTTGGGTCCCTGCCACTCCCTCCCCACTGGATCACCTGCTTTTCCCTCTCTGAGGATGAGACTCCAGCACCAAAGAGGCACTGGCAAGCGTGGTGGAGGGAAGCCGAGCTGTCCTTTGGTCAATGGGATGCTCTCTCAATTACCGTATTTTTCACTCTGTAGGACGCGCCTGACCATAGGGCGCACCTAGTTTTTAGAGGGGGAAAACAAGAAAAAGAATATTCTTAATCAAATGGGCACATGATCACAGGCACATTCCCCATCACTTCCCCAGGGGCTGCACATCTGACAGACTTACTGCACACACACATTCGCTCTGTAAGACGCACAGACATTTCCCCTGACTTTTGAGGGGGGAAAAAGTGAGTCTTATAGAGCAAAAAGTACGGTATGTTGTGCCAGGTTCCTGTAACATAGGCTGTGCCCCGAACAGGTGCCGGAAGTCCATCCTGTACATGCTGTGCAACCCCAAGGAAGACATGCTTCTAATTTAATTCTGACATGGCACTTTCTACTTGGCTGAAGTGACGCCTGAGCCCATCTTGGGGCTTCCCTAAAGCTCCCAGCGTCACAACCAGCCTGATCAAAAGTCTTCTCAAAATTGCTGATGCCTTTTGTGAGTTTCGTTTGATCCTGATCAAGCCTTTGCCATCTTGCTGATGTTTTGCTCTGCGGTGACGGTGAAGATGGGCCGGAGCCACCGCAAGGCGTGACACGCAGCCCCCTTGGCTTTATTTTCCTGTTACTTCTCGCCGCACCGTCACAAATTCGCCCTTGCAGTGCGGTGCGTGTGCACGAAACAGGTATCCGTTTACGTGTATTTGCGGCCTGCATATCCTCCTGCATAGCATATGGGTTCCCACAGTTGCTAGGATCAACAGCCTGATTATTATGGGCTGTAGGCCTGTCCAGCAGCAGGCTCTCCCGACTGTGCCCAAGGAACCCCTGGACTGGTATTGCCACAACAGGAAGCAGAAATCTGCGCCTATCGAACACCAGATTCAGCTGCACAAGCACAGGTGCTCTGTGCACAGAAGGGCTGGCGACCGGCTCTTCCACGCGCCGCTTGTGTCCTCCCTCTGCGTCTTCCTGCCTCCGGAAGCTCCCACATGATCCGGATAATGGGCACAGAGGTGCATGTTTCCATAGATCTTCACCAACATGACCTGCCATTTTGCCCAGTCCTTTCCCTGGTGGTACCAGGTTGAGGCCTGGTGTGCCCCCTTTGCACCTCTGGGAGAGGACCGATCCTCGGCTGCCCCACATCCACACCCCTGAGAGATTGTAGGTCTGTCAGCGCCCCCCTTCCTTTTATCGGCGGGTCTCCCAGACCTCCGTCTTCCTTGCTCCTTCACTTAATTCGCCTGGACAGGCCAAGGGGGTTGCCTGGCTACATTCCCTGCGCAGGAGCCTGGCTTGCAAGGGGAGGCAAGTCTCCCCATGAAGAATTACCCCCAGGAAGGCACAGGTCCAAAATGCTGCCAGTCCCGGCTCTGAGAAGATCTCACTGGCTTTTAATGTTTTGCAAGCCAGTCAGTGCAACTTATAACTTCAGGCTGAACGGTTTCATCACTTGCGGGGAGACCCTGATGAGTCCATGGGGGACAATGAGAGCGAGGGAGCTGCCCCACACGTTTTCCAGGTTGCTTCGGCTTGCCGCCGACGCCGTTTGTGAACTGAAGGGCTTCCGGAGCGCTCGGCCAAAGCAGGCGGCGGCAGCATCGGTTAACGGTGTGGAGTGTGGAGACGTGGCTTCCTGTTGCTAGGAAATGGCGGTGGTCGCGATGCTCTGTTGCTGGGATGCTGATGGTGATGCTGGAGGGAGGGAGGGAGGGGGAGAGAGGACCGGCTCCCTGTTGCTACGATACTCCTGTTGCCAGGAGAGAGGGAAGGTGTGGCGTGTTGCCAGGGTGTCTGGGTGAAGCCAAGGGCTTGCAAATGCCAGTCATAGCAACAGTGAGAGACCCTGACCTCTCCCTGGAACACTTGCCCGTCCCTTCGCAGGGCATTTGATTGGTCCAGGCAAGTCACCAAGCAACTGTTGCTATGGGATTCCGTACACCGGAGCCCCGGGAATGTACCAGCATCGGCTGGTCTCCTGGCCCTGGATCTCCCTGCCATACCCTACACGATGCCGTCGTACAACCCGGCAAGATGAGAAGCGTTTTTCCATCCTCGTGGCAGATCTGTGTTGAAGAGCGGCCACCGGCGGATTGAGCCTTTTTTAAAGGCCCGGGGCAGTTCTCCTCCTCATCCTCTTAGTGCATTTCCGCCCCACTTGTTTCTCTCTGCCCGAGGAAGCTTGCACAGCGCCATTGTGTCCTCGCAACAACAACCCTGTGAGGTAGGTCGGGCTGAGAGTCAGCGATGAGCCCAAAGTTTCCCAGTGAGCGTCATGGCTGAGTCCCTGCTTCAGCACCCATAACCATGACACCACGCTGGCTCCCCTTCGCCTCTCATCTCTCCGGCCACCTTGGTCTCTGCAGCTGCTCCTTTGCTTTGCTTTGCTTCCCAAGGGGGGGGGGGGGCTGAGTGATGGGGCAGCCACACAGTTACTAGGCAACCGCTGAGCCTGATCCCTGGAGTTTCCAAAAAGGAAGCAATGAGGGTGGATCAAGCAAAGAGGTGAGGTGAGGGCTAAGGTAAGGTGAAAGGTCTTGTCTGCCTCTTCACTGAGTCAGGAAGCCCTCTCCCCTCTCCTCGTTTGAACCTTGTGTTTTAATTCCGCTTGACTCGATTTACACCAGCACCACTCTATGCATTTATTTTGAATATTTAAATACTGTCTTTCAGGGACCCTTTCAAGGCAGCTAACAGAAATAAGATAACATGCACCAAAAAATCTAAAAGAGGGAGAGAGAGATGCATGAAGGTTTGTTTATGGTAAGCCGTCCTGGGATGTTTGTAGGGGAAAATGCTTTGAATGAATGAATGAATGAATGAATGAATGAAGATTCCCTGAAAAGCCTGGGAAAACAAGCTTCTTGTTGCTTGGTGCGAAATGCACCACAATGTTCATGCCAGACAGGTCTCCCTAGGGAGAGAGTTCCTCAGAAGGTGGCTCTCCACGGTGACGGTCGCTCCCGAGAGCCAGGCTGGTGTGTTGCAGGAGTGCTGGACTGGGGACCACGGAGATCTGACTCAGCCATGAGCTCACTGGGTGGCTTTGCTCCAGTCACTCACTCTCAGCCTGACCTACTGCGCAGGGTTGTTGTTGAGAGGGTAGAATGGGGCCATGCCAGCCACTCTGGGTTCATCACAGGAGGAAAAAAGGTGGGATATAAATGCCAAGCAATAGAAGACAATAGCGACGGGAAGAGATATTTCCCTCTCACTAGTCCATTGCACAGGCTGGTAGCCACCCTCTGACCCGAGTCTTCCCACTATCCCACATGCTTCCCACTATTCCCACTATTCCACTTCCCACATGCTCGCGCCACTTGAAAGATATTACGGGGGCCCAACTTCCAGAGAGTGGTACCCTCCAGGAGAGGCTGCAGTTCATGGACGGCACAGGGATCGTGGACGAATAGCAAGACTGGACCTCGAGCACCCGGGGACTACAATGCGATGCTCTGGGGAAGATGCAATCCGGCCATCTCTCCGAACGGAAGAGCAACCCGCATCCACCAAAATGTTGTCTTGTCGGATCCCATTTCCGCCTATTGGCTCAGCACTCCTAAGCCCAAGGTGCACCGGCCTCCCTTTTGCTCTCTGGGACACAACCCTTTCCCACGTGATGCCTGTGGCTATTTTAAAGCTAAGCCTCACAAGCGATCACAGGTGTGCTCACCCTTCGCCACAGGTGTGAGCCTTTGTGCATTCACAGGTAGACGGAGATAATTTCTGGTGGCAGATTACGACGTCTCCTTTCCCAGACATTGGAGGGAATTGCAAAATGAGGCAGGTCTCGAGAAACGATGCTAGGCATGTTTCGATGGGAAAAGGGCCTCAGCGGGCGTCGTAGGCCTTCGTTTATTATACAGGGCGGGAATTTTATTACTCGTGGTCTTTATCTGTTTCAAAACGTGTAAAAGGGTTGGCATCTTTGTTGTCTTTTTGTCTTTTGCTTTTCAGAAGCTTCTAGGAGATGATGGCGTCAGGGGAAGGCCACCTATTAGAGACGTTGGCACAATTAATTTCCTGCATCAGCCGTGGAAATTGGAATTGGAGTAGGATTGGAATTACCACCATCTC
This sequence comes from Varanus salvator macromaculatus, assembly GCA_023646645.1. Taxonomy (NCBI): domain Eukaryota; kingdom Metazoa; phylum Chordata; class Lepidosauria; order Squamata; family Varanidae; genus Varanus; species Varanus salvator. The sequence goes on along the minus strand of JAIXND010000771.1, from coordinate 2,677,181 downwards.
TGGGCAGCATGGCCAGCACATCTGCATGCCTCCTTTCGCCTGGAGTCTGCTGAGATCGAGTGGAGCTCTGTTTGGTCCAGCGGCCGCAACAGTGCTTGTTGCCATCTTGACAGTAGCCATGGAAGGATGGCGACCCCAAGGGCTGGATGGGAATCCCTTCGGGTACGGAGAGCCTTGGAGACAAGGCAGGGAGGTCCAAGGCAGCAACAGCTGTGTCTGCATTGAGTTTCTGCGTTGCCGTGGTTTCTCCCTCTTCCTCTCCTTCCTAGCACGATCAATCCAAAAATGTGGGATTAATGTTTGCATCCCATGGTGGCGAGCTGCCCCGGAGTTCACGCAATCTGGCCTTCTCTCACTGGTCTGGCCACTGCAGTAAGGCGAACGAGGGACCAGCTGCCCTGGCTTAATCCGCTGATGAGCTTGCAGGATGCTTTCAAGGGATTGGCCTGCCTCCCTTCTTCCCGCACAGGGCTTGGCTGCGGAAGGAGCCGGGGTTCTCCACTCTTCCCAGAGCTGCTTGTCTGTGGACTCCAGAAGGGCTCCGTTGTCACGAGACGGATGCCACCGCCCTGTTGCTGTGGAGACAGCTTCCTCTCCGGGATGCTGCTGATGTCATTGGGGTGGGATGCTGAGGCAGAGCCCAGAGAGGATGCTTGGACTGTGGCGACCATTTTCTTGGGGGAATTTTTTTCAAAATTTAGGAGCTGAAATGGGTTGCTTTAGGCATTCCGTCCCTATATTTTGCTGGATTTCTTGAAGAAATTAAAACAGTATCAGTTCATTAAGAATGACAAATGTGAGTGTGAATCCCCTTTGATCTTTTGCATTTGTATTGTAACCCAGTATTAATAAAACCGAGCACTAGCATTTTATCTGTATTTTTTAATATAGAGGGCACGGATTAGCCCAAATGAGAGCAACAGAATGCAGGAATCAACACCAGTGATGTATTTATGTCTTTGTTTCTTAAAAATATTTTGGCTTTTATCTGTTAACCCTGATATGCATGTTTACCAAAGATGGTCTTTCTGTGTATTGTGAATATTGATATTTACATAAAGGGCAGAATCCTTATGTTTAGAAAGAAAAATGCACTTCCCAGAATTCCCCAACCAGCATGTGTCAGTCTTCCCTAACCTAGTGCTCTCTCAGATGTGCAGGACTCCAATTCCCATTATCTCTGTTTTCCTTCGTGCGATGCACCATTTAATAATGGATCTTCTTCAGAAAGTTGTAAAAATGTTAATTAAAAAAATAAAATGGGGGATTTCCAGGAGGTATAAAATGGATGTAGGCAAAGCTCTCCCTTTTCTTTTTTCATTCTTTCTGGCACTAAGAGAAGAACAGGAAAAGAAAATGGAAAAGTGGAGGAAGCAACCTTTAATGTGAATTCCCTTTTTCATGGATATGGGGGTGGGGGCATGTACCCACGCATCCCTTTATGATCTTGGATGCCCTCTAAAATGAGATGATAGTATTTGAGGTTCTGCTGTGAGGAGCCATGTGCAGGAAAGCGGCTTTGTTTGTTTGCTTGCTTGTTTGCTTTTGAGACTGTTTGACAGTATTTGGAGAGTAAGAAAACAAACCGCCTCCCCTGTATTAAAAAACAAAAGGGGGGGGGGGGAAGCAGCACAAAGGCAACTGAGAGCCAGTGTGGCACAAGGATCAGAGCATGTTCCGGTCAGCTCCTCCAGTTTTATTCCTGACTTGTCCACGAAGGGCCCCGACCTTGCAGACTCCGTCTAACCTCCTTCACAGGGCTGCTGTGAGAATGAGGAAAAGGCCACATAGTCCATCGACGAACTCTAACTCCTGGCAAGCAGAACGCATGGGCCTCCTCTCCTTGCCCTGCTACATCCCTTCACAGATGACGCTTTCCTTCCTTTTTATGCAGAAGTGTGTTTTCAAAAATGTGATGCCCCCACGGCAGTGCTTCTGCCCATTCGACCGCGCAGCATCGGCTCTGCTCTTCTTGGGGCTGAAGAAGACACCGAGGGGGGGGGGGGGCTGGATGCACCGGCACTGCAAGAGGCCGGCTGGTCTGGCAAAGTGCCCCCCCCGATAGGGAGACTTGCTGGGTGCTTTCGACAGCCGCCTCCCGAATGCCTCGGACAGGGGTGGGCGGCACCTGGAGGCCCCACGTGGCCACCCTGGGCTGGGGAAAAGACGACGAGACATGATGCCACGTGAGTGAGGGTGCGTGTGCAGAGAGCTGGGCTCTTGAAGCGTCTTGTGTCCCCACTGGAGAACTGACACTTGGCTTGCCCCTTGGAACGATCAAACCGTTTGCCTTCCTCTTTGCTCAGCCAACATATTTGTGAAAACGCAACCTTTTCACAAAAAGCGCACAACTGTCAGCTGACCTCCTTCCACGAGAAATCGAACCCGGGCCCGTGCAGCGGCCCCGGAACCTTTTGCTGCTCGTAGAAGTAGGTGTGTGAATGCCATGCTGGTCAAAGCGCAGCCTGGACTTCTTACTCCAAAACAGGATCTCTGCGAGAACTGACCACTGGCGTCTTCTGCTGTGGCCTTCCCCAAGCCAGTGCCCTTCGGGTGGGTCGGACTGCAATGCCCATGGTTCCCAGCCAGCACAGGATGACGAGCGTTGCCGTCCGACCCATCAAGATGCACTGCATCAGCCTGGGGAAAGACTGCCGGGCATGGACTCAGCTTCGTTCCGTGTGCGGAGGCTTTGACCTGGGTGCCTGGGGTCACCCAAGCACCCCTGGATGCTGGGCAGGCGCTTCTCTCCACCCCCAAAGTATTGTCCATTGCACGGCTAGCCACCAGGTGTCCCCACCACCTCAGGTTGGACAGCATCTTCCCCGCCCACACCTCTCCTCTCCCCCCAGCAAGGCAGGGCAGGTGCGAGCTGGAAGGGACCAGCAGAGCTTTTCTCCAGCCAAGAAGCCGCAGCCAGCAAAGGTGTCCCCCGTGCTCCGCTCACACGTTTCCCCTTGGCTGCAGGTTATGGACGGCGTGTGCCACCCGCCCCAAGCGCAGGAAGGAGGCGAGCTCTTTCCTCCCACATCCCATTTCCACAGAAGCCATCAAGGCTCTGCCTCCCCCCACCACCCCCTGGATGTGGAGAAGCCCGACAGGGTGCCAGGTGGCTGCTTTTTCTTCTGCAGCTCCAAGCCCGGCGTTCAGCGGCACGAGGACAGGAAGGCCTGGAGGAGTGTTGTCCATGGGGTCACGATGGTTGGACACGACTTCACAACCAACAACAACCACCAAATTTGGGGAGCAGGGTCACACCTAGAAGTGCTTCCGTGTATGGGGCCGATCAGCTAGGCCCTTTCCAGGGTCCAAAGCTGCTTGGGGTTCCAGCCGCGGCCCCATTCTGTCCGCTTCTCTTTCCTCGCTGCTTTTTCTTTTCCAAAGGATATTTTAAATTCCACAGCTCAAACGCGATGCTCAGGTCTTGCGTTTGTGTGTGGGCTGAACCACTTTTTTGGGGGGCGGGGGGACGGTATATTCTGCAAACAGTAAGGTTCCCCCTGCCACCACTGCCTCTATCTTGTTCCTTCATGATCCCCTACTAGCCCCAGGAATGCCCATATTCACCAGCTGCACTTGTGGTCCTGCCAGGGGGTGTCCCAGTCCGAAACAGCCAGTTCCCACCCCAAACTCTCTTTTTAAAGAACACCAGACTTTTGATAGCTAGCAGCTGTCCCCTTCTGACAGCTGTCAAGAAAATCCAAACGGAGGGGAAATGTTTTGGGGACCTCTTCTGGGCATTCGCCTTGACTCCTGGGGTGGGGAGCCTGATCCGGGTCACAGTTGCCATGGGGTGGGGGGAGGCAGAGCCAGCTGACCCCCACAGTTGCCTGGGCGGGTGGTGGCGGATGGTGCGCGGGCATCTCTGGGAGCGCCAAGTGGCAAAGGATCTTTTGCAGCTGTTGTCATGTGGCTCGCGAGCCATTGCCACTCTCCGCGATGGGGTGACTCCTCTGGATTTGGATGACACAATAGCCCATTGCGGAGAGAAGAACCCCCAGAACAAGGCACGGCTGGTGGAGTGGCTTCTTGCCCACTCACAAGCCGTCCAGGAGCGATCAACCCTGCTTCGCGCAACACAATAACCCATTGCTGTGTCCTGTGGACCAAGGCAAACCTTGGACTGATGTACTAGAAGCCCTTGGTCTGGAAGCAGCACATTCCTCTTAGCTGAACCCACCTCACAGGGCTGTTGTGTGGACACCCATGCAAGCTGCAATGGAGCGACCCAAACCTGGTCTTTTGCACAGCGTCCCCTCGGGGCAACCCTGGTCCTGTGGCTTGTGGGGCAGGCAGAGAGCAGGCTCAGTTTGGCGTGACAAGAAACCATGGTTTGGGCAGGGTGGCAGGGCCCCCAGCGAGGGGCCCCTTTGCGCAGAGCACAGCGAAAAGGCTGCGCTCCACCACTGCCCCAGGGAAAGGGGCAGCCTGGGCCGCCTGGATAACTTTACCCTGGTAGCAAAGATCTCTTTCCCGGGCGAGGGTCTAAAGACGGCAGCTTCCAATCAGCTCCAGGCACCCTCGGATGCGGCTGATTATCTGCACCCATTTCGGTCGGGGTTCAGGCCTGGTTTTGGCGCAGAAGCAGCCTTGGCCACCCCGTATGATGACCCTGTGCCGGGACCGAGAAGGGGAGTGCAACCCCGTTTATCCTGCTGGACCCCTCGGCGGCTTTCAGCGCCATCGACCAGGGTGTCCTTCTGGGGAGGTTTGCCTGAGCTGGGAGCAGCGGTACTGCATTGTGGGGGGCCCCGTCCTGCAGAGAGGGCCACCTGCAGAAGGTGACGCTTGGGGGAGATTGCGCTGGCCTTGGAGCCTGCTTGGGGGTCTGTCCTGTCCCCCATGCTGTTCCACATCTGTGTGAAACGGCTGGATGGGGCCGTCTGGAGTGTTGGCGTGCGCTGCCGTCCGTGTGCGGAGGACACGCGGCTCCGTTCTCCACGTTTGGCAGGGGAGGCTGCGGATGTGCTGGACTGGCGCCTGGGACCACACTGGGCTGCCTGAGGGCCACCGAACTGAAACTCACTCTAGACAGGACTGAGACGCCATGGGCGGGGGGCCCCCAGACCAGGCGGGGGATGCACAACCTGTTCCGGGTGGGATCTTGCTCCCGCTGCAGGTTTGTAGCTTGGGGATGCCGCTTGAGCCGTCTCTGCACTTGAGGCTTGGGTGGCATCGGTGGCTCGGAGCGCCTTCTGCAGGATTCGGCTGGTGGCCCAGCAGGCGGTCTCGTGGCAGGGCCGCCGCGGCCAGGACACCCTCTCTGCTGGTCCGAGGCCCAGCCTGGAGGGCTCAGCACTGCTCCTCTGCTGCCTGTGCGGGGTGCCCTCACCAAGCCTGGGGCAGCTGAAGTCCTGGCGCGCCAGGCAGCCCGGCCAGGCGAATGCCACGCTGGAAAAGGGCGGCAGGCTTGGTGGAGCCCCTGTGGGGGGCAGGGGCAGCGCCATGTGTGGCTTTCTAGCCCAGCTTTCTAGCCCTGGGACGCCTTGCTCGGCTTCGCAGGCCGGCTGCCCCAGCTGCCCCCGGCTTGGAGCGCCACAGCTGGACCTCACGGCCACAGCATCTGGTCACCCTGAGCCTTTACCATTCTCTTCCCATGTGCCTCCTTGCGCGCCGTCGAGCCCAGGGGTGGGCAAAGGGGCTGCTGTGGATTAAACAATCCCCTGCAGGACCCCTTTCATGGGGCTCAGCAACTCCCCCTTCCAAAAATAATAAAACGTCGTCTTACTGGCAACCGAGACTGCTGTGAAACAGAACTGTCGTCGCAAAAACAGGTCTCAGAGGCGTGTTTCGTGCGTTGGAACACGGCCCCAGCTCGGCCACGGATGCTCTTGTAGGACGAATTCCTCATCTGTTCCCACACGCCCACGGCAGCCGCTTCATGGGCTGATCGCAGATGGGATGTCCCACACTTTTTACTAGACACGGTGAACTCCACCCCAGAGGCTTGTGCGAAAGACACACACCCAGAACTTCCTGTGCATCAGACGCAAGGGCGGCCCGCAGTCGTGCCACACATTCCCCGCACCAAGCCCTCATCTTTCAGCCAGGTAATGTCAGGTGTGGGGGGGACGCCATTTGGGAATCACCCCCCCCTTCCGGATCTACAGCAACTCAAAAGGAGATCTGACTCCCATTAGGCTTGGCCAGTGTGGCCAACGGTCAGCGATTATGGGGACTGTAGCCCAAAGCATCTGGGAGGCACCAAGCCGGGGAAGGCGGGTGTCTGCAGCATGGATTTTGAGCAAACAGAAAGACGGAGGGCTGGCTTGCCAGAGCTGGCTGACATTGGGGGGCACAGCATTGGGGAGAGCAGCCTAAGCTGCTTTCTGAGGTTCTATTTTTTGTTTGTTTTGTCTATTTCCTATAGGCTCCGCTTCCGTATTTGCAAATACAGCCAATATCCGCCAGGGCCTATCCGCCATCCCCCTCCTCTCCAAAGGAGATTGAATCTTGCCATTTCCCACTGTCTGGAGATGGATCCCAGCGGATCCCAGTCCCTAGCTCACTGGATGCTCCTGGGCCAGCCCATTTGCTCTTCCCCAGAGACAGTCTGTGGGTGCAGGTGTGGGCTGCAGGGGCCTACCTTGCAGGGCTGTTGTGAAGGTGCAACTACACAGGGGCGAGAACCAGTGACCCTGCCTTTCTCTTTGGAGGACATAAATAAAGCCGGGTCTAATGAAGACGCCAAAGACGGAATTCCAGACCAAGAACACACTTTATTCCAGGGTTACAACCACCATTTCACCATTTCCGGAGCTAGTCACATAACCACATGGATGGATCGAGTGCTGTTAACTTCCCTCTTTATCTCTATAAGCCTACTTTCTTCCGAGACAACGGTCACCACGAACACAACATTTACCAAGAAGGAAACCCACAGCGCTTAGAGCACCATTTTGCAGGCAGAATGTGAATATTAAGTATTATTATTATTATTATTATTAATTATTAATTTATTCATTCTTGTCGCTGCTATTGGCACCTGCGGAAAAACTGTCAAGCGTTGGGAGAGGTTTAGAAGAAAGGGGTGGGGGAGTAGCCCCCCCCGGCCCCTGCTGGCCACAATCTGTGGAGTTTGTACCTGAGAAAGAGTTTATTATTTTGCAAAAATTATTATATTTTATTTTAGTCTTCAACAAATCACACACCCACACACGCACACTCACGGAAGCAAATTACACGCGGTAGGGGATGCAGAGAGAAGGGTATTCACAGCAGAAAGGAACAAAAGAGGGGTCGCGCTCCACACATCTCTAAGGTACCTACGATCGCACACCTTTGTTTGCATGTGAGTTCACCACTTAGCACCACTTGATATTTATGTTTTCTTTCCTCCCTCCCCTTACAAACACGACCCACCCCGCTCCCAATTTTTTATTTTCCTTTTTCCTTTTTCTTTTAAGAAACTGCTCCAAGAGAACATCCGGGCAAGAGGAAGCGTTTCGAAGCGTTGTGCTTGGAAGTCAGAAGGAGACGCGGCCGGAGAATTCGGCCCCGGCTCCAGGGTTGTGGTCAGACCACGGCAGGTTTGATCCTGCCCAGCTCTGGGTCCTGAGGAAGGGTTTGCCTGACAGTTTGTAAACGCTGAGTAGCACTTGAGGCCGGACTGGCCCCCCCACGGACTATGGGGGAGGAAGATGGCCCCTGAGGGCAAGGCGAGAGACAACCAGTCCAAAACGGGGACTGGGGGAAACGGAAACAAAACAGAAACACTGGCATAGATGCTGGAGGAACTGGCGCTGCAGAGCGCCCCTGCGCACGCACGGGGCGGCTTCGGTACCCACGCGGGATCGTTCGGCGTCCTGTTCCTCTCTCGTTTTGCTTCGCTGTTCTTTAGACTGAAGCTCTTAATGCCCGAGGCCTTCCCTGCATGGGCCCCGGAAGAAAAGTTTCATAGCAAGGGCTTTGCCCTGAGACATCTGACATCATCGCAACAGACAAGAGCACCTTTGAGCATGTGCAGAGTGCTATCTCTGCACACAGTTTGAGTACACCCAGGCAACCCGCCCCCCCACCCTGCGCTTTCGAGGGTGGGCAGGGCAGGTCTTCTGGATCTAAGCATATGACTTGTAGGCCCACGGTAGAGCTTCTCGCTTCGTGTTCAGCCTGAGAAACCTGAGATGGAGAGACCGCGGCGTGGAAGGAGAATGCGAGGGAGCCGCTGCCCAGCGAGGGGGGGGGGGTGCCTGGCCGGCTGCAGGGGAAGCAGGGGGGCTCATCTCTGGCCACCCTGTTCCCTCGGCCACTGCAGCAGTGCCCTGCTGCACCCCGGCAGGCCCGCCCGCAGGGGGCGCTGCCAGCCCCACATCGCCCCCTGGACCAGACACTGCTCCCCAGCAGAGGCTTCCCCAGGTGGGTTTCCGGGGGGGGGGGCCTGCCTGAGAAGGGAGGGGGCTCCCCAGGGAGGAACGGGGGCCAGAATAGCACCTGCCCTCAGGGAGAGCCGGGCTGGGCAACCTCTCTGGCCCAGCAGTGGCCACACTGCGGCCACCCCTGAGGCTGAGCAGCGGAGAGAAGGTTCGGGGGGGCGTGGCAGGCCAAGGACTTGCACCCCCCCCCGGATTCCCTGCCTCCTGACACTGCTCCTCCGAAGCCGCAGGGCCCACCCCGAAGGCAAGATGGCAGCCCCCACAACCTCCTTGCTGGGAGCGCCCCCCCCCCCCGTGGGCCCGGAACATGGGCCAGGGACCTTTCACACCTGAGTCCGGCGCCTCTGAGGCTCCCCACACGCGATGCAAACAGGGAAGAGGCCGTGAGAGCACCAATTTGCATCCTGGCCAAGGCAGCGCCTGCTCCCCTCCACTGCAGCCACCCTCCCACCTGAATAAATGCCGAAAGAAGCCGGGGCTCCTCTTGCCTGGGAGGCAGCGCGGTGCAGTGGTTAGAGGAGCGACCATTTTCCACTCTCCCTCAGCTGGGAAGCGCACTAGGGCCGCCACACCCTTTCCCACCCTTCCTCTTCCATGGGGTTCTTGCAAGCACCCTGCAGGAGGTAGAACGGCTTGCGCCTCCTTGAACTTGAAGGCGGGTATCCCTGCAAAGAGGCCCTGCCTGGGTTTAACAGGCTGGATTCACACGTAGCCGCCTCCTGGCCCTTCCTCTTGTGCAGATCTGCCACGTTCGGTGCCAAGAAACCCCCAGAACGTGCGACCCGGGCAGGCTGTGCCCAGGTGGCAGCTCGGCTGCTGGGCCTTGAACCCCCAACCCCGCAATCTGCAGCCCACGCTGGCCTCGCCCGCTAATTTTCTGCAGAGAGACCTTGTTAGAGATCCCACTTGGAGGCCTAGGAGGAAGCGGGCAAGGCTGCAGGCACACGAAAAATGCCTTGAGAGCTCTCGTTTAGCACGATTTGTCCTCAACCATTTAAGTACAGGATCATGGCAGGGGGCAGGGGGTCATCAGGTCCCAACCCCTGCTCAGTGCGGGACTCCCAGTTAAAGCATCCCTGCCTCTGGTTTAGGGGTGGGACGTCTCAGCAGGCACTTTATGTTCCACTGCCTAACAGTTCCCTCCTTCCTTCCTCCCTCCCTTCCTTCCTGGGATTTCATTTAGCCCATCTGCCCCAAGCCAGTATCCTCCAGAAGAGCTGGAGCACAACCTCCATCATGCTGGGGAGGCGCCCAGCGGGAGGGAGATGGCCAAGGCCAGGCCAGGCCAGGCCAGGCCAGGCCAGGCCAGGCCAGCGGGGAGTTCTAAGGACCAGCATAAGCCCGCTTTGGCTTTGCCTGCCGGCAGCCCGGGATCTTGCAGGCAGCAGCTGCGATGAATAAAACCCACAGGACTCGGTCCAAAGAGTGGGAGGAACTTGGTGCCTGCAGCAAACAGAAAGAGAAAGTGTCCCAGGCACAAGGGAGGAGCGGCTGGCAATTCCTAGAGAGCTGGGAACAGAGCGCAGTGCTAAGATTAGCAAATCTAATTAGCAAAATCTGTGCCTAAAATAAACTGGGAAGGGAAAGAGTGCTGGGGAAGGGAAGGGAGGGGATGAGAAGGGGCCGGGGGTTGCTGCCGGCCAGGTACTGTCGCTTCAAGGGATGCTCAAAGTTAGCGCTGGGTCAGGGCCCGAAACGGTTTCCAAAGCCAGAGTGCAACCTCGGACTAGAGTAAGAAACACGCTTCCAGATGTGTTGGAAGGCAGCCCCAATTTTTAGGAGCTACCATCGTTTTTAGAAGTTGAGAATGAGTGCCTCTGTGCATGGACAGAGTACAAAACTCTGCAAATGCGCCTTCCCAAGGCAGTTGGTGACTCACAGATTAAGGGCACTATCCTATACGTGTTGGGGGCGGGGGCAAAGTCCTACAGCTCCCAGTATTCCAATGTATAGGATATATTGGAATATATTCTCAGCATGTATAGGGTAGTGCCCAAAGCTAATATAATTAAGTGTGGATCTCTCTATCTTTTCTCTCTTTCTGTGATGGGAAGTATAGGGAGGGGACGGGAGGGGAGGGGACGGGAGGGGGCCTTCTCTAGTTCTGGAGATGAACCCTTCTCCAGTTAATTTCCAGTGCAACAGACACAAGAGGAGCAGACGAAGTTGGCAGCCTCAGTTTTCACCAGACCTTCCCCAGCACCTCTTTGGACCTGGCCGGGATCACAGGGCAGCTGCCCCGGATTCGGAGCGCATGGATCAAAGAGCGCATGGCAAAGAAGGGTCCTCTCAGGGCTGGGAAAAACTTCTTAGGAATAGGATCTCCTTCACTGCAAGTATTCAGGCAGAGGTGGCAAGGTTAGGGATGCTGTAACTGCACCCTGAAGCACACAGCCTGTGCCAAGAAGGGTTGGACTAGATGACCTCTGAGACCCCTTCCAACACTGGGATTTGAAATTCTTTTGAAATTTCTTTGAAATTGGGAACAAGTCATTTGCAGGAACAGAATGTCATCCATCTTGTCCTGGGACTTCCTCAGATCAGCTTCCCCTACCCTGGGGCCCATCCTAGTGTTTGGACTACAACCCCCAACAGCCCCAGCCAGCCTGCTCAGTGGTCAGGGAAAATGGAAGGTACAGGCCAGTGCCCAGGTGCTCATCAAGGATTGTGGGAATTATCATCCAGCACTCTGAAGGCCACCAGAGGGGAACGCAGCCATAGGTTCAGGGGACATGGGGAAGGCCACACGCTTGGGCCACCTCGAACTGGCTTGCCGTGGTCTAACTCCCTAATTCAGGCTGCCCCTGAAAAGGTGGGGAAATCTCTCTGGCAACCCACAGGCACAGGGCTGGCCGGGACGACGCACTGCATCTGGGAGCTGCAGCAGAAAAACCACTTTTGCCCCCACGCCCCACAGCATCCTCCATCCCGAATTCAGCTCCGGGCAACATCTGGATAACAGAGGTGGCTCGAGTGACGTGGCAGCCCTGTCCCAGCAGCAGTTCAAGGACAGCCCATGTTCAGCCCTTCATCGTGGGCGACCGGAGTGTCTGAATCCAGCAGGTGCTGATTCAGCCAACAAAAGATGGGCTTTCAACCCCAAAATGGTAATCCCAGCCGGGGAAGGGGCGTGACGGGGCTCCTGACCGGGCTGCAGGAGAGAGGCGTTTGGCTTGCCCCCAGGTCTCCATCTCCTAGCAAAAGGCGCTGAGGGAAAGAAACTTGCGCTGAGGCTGACGGCACCACACCCTGGCCCTCCTCTCCCCTTGCTCATCTGCAGGCTGTCATGGCAGCCCCTCCTTCCAGAGCAGCTCAGCCATTGCACTGCGCACCTTCCATGCTGTGGCCACTGGTGCTGCAGTCAGTTGCACGCATCCCAGCCAGGCGGTTTCCTGCACGGCCCTCTCTCCTGAACGGCTCTGTGATTCTGCTCTGGCCAGGATGCACATTCGCTGCCCAACGCCTCCCCTCCGTCCCTGGAATTCTGTCGCGCATCGGAGACAGTCGCAGATGCAACCCGAGAAGCCCCGCAGAGCCTCAGAGGGCAATGCAAGACTCGTGCGTGAAAACGCTTTCTGGGGATATGGCTGTTTTGGGGGCACTGTTGCCACCGCGGCCTGCCCTGTGGCATCCTGGGAGCTGCCGTTCGACGGTGCCGCTGAAGCATCCCTCCCCAAAAACTACACCCCCCAGAGTGCCTTGCAGGAGGAAAGCTCTATTTAAATCACATTTCAACTGTGGCATGGGCGTGCCCATATTTGGGGAAGGTGAAGCGAGTTTCTGGAAAAGCGAACCTTTTTGTTACACGGAATGAGGACTTGTGCATGCTGGAAGGCTAGGCTGGCTCAACGGCCGGCTGCGCCTTCCCTGGGAACCCCAGTTCTGCAAGGTGTGCAGCGAGAGTAAACAGGGATTGCTCTGGAGCCCTGCATAGTCGGAATTCCTGGAACCTTCCGGAGGAGGGAAGCCACCCATACGAAACAGGTTTCAAAGTGGGGGGGGGGGCTGCATCGGGGTGCCCACTCCTTCCCAGCACCCGACTCCGGAAAGAGGCCAGTCCTTCGGGACTGCTCCATCACATGGCTCCCAGAGATGCTTGGGACTCCCAGGAGATGCCAGCCTGGCACACCCATGCCAGAAACCGGTTTCCCCCATCCCGTGACTCCAGACGGAAGGGCCGGGCCCCGAAGCAGCTCTGCTTGCCTTCTCCTGCTGCTTCACAACGAGACCTCTGCCTCGCCTCTTGGACACGCTCCCACCGTGGTCGTGCCGGGCCCTTGCCTGGCAGACGCTTCCCAGGCTGCGAGGCTGCCCTGGCCCAGCCTGCGTCGGCCTCCGGCTGGCAAGAGAAGCTGGAAAGGACCCCGAAGAGGGCAGGCGTGACGGCAACAAGCCTGCCCAGCCGGCAGACCCCTCTGCTGCGAGCCGGCAATGGAGACCTGGCTGCGACGTCTCCCACCCTGCACTTGCTACTCCGGCAGGCGACGCTTCTCCAGGGCAGCTGGCTGTGACCTTCACTGAAAGTCACAGCCCTGCGAGGGGAAGGATGGGGGTGTCCTGCCCTTTCCAGGTGGGCCTCCGAGACAGAGCACCCCCTCCAGGGCCCGGGGGCAGCCTTTCCTCCCCGTGCAGAGGGGGGGGGCCACGACCGAGAGAGGCTGGGACGTGGGAGCAGAGGGAGTGGCAGAGGGAACGTCTGCGCGCAGCCGGCACGAAGGGGGGGCCCCCTGCCTCAGCCTGTGGCACCCCCCTGGCAAGGAGGAAGTGGGGGGGCCTTTTGGAGGAGAGCAAAGCTGCTCCATGCGAGGGAACTGCGTGCATGCGCCTCGGATCCACGTGCGTACCACGTGCGCGCAACTTTGCTTTCCCCCAAAGCGAGGGCTCCCCACCCCAGTTCCGCAGCGGGTTTGTGTGCACCGGCAACACACAAGTCTCATAAAACGGGGACCCGGAAGCTCTGCCCATCCACGCCGGGCACCGGAGCCCAGCAGGCTGCCAACCGGTCTTGAGGCGGGAGGCGAGCGGACTGGCACTGTTTCTCTTCTCCTTTCCCCGGGAGCCACGGCACGTGGATCCCGGAAGGGAGAGGGGGGCAAAATGAACAACTGGCAGAGCTCCCCAGGACCTGTGTCGGCATGGCACCGAAGTGGAAGCCGGGCGATGTGGAGACCTAGGGGGCAGAACCGGAAGGTGCGAGGAGCAGGACCCGGAGGGAGGGAACGTGGGCAGCGGAGGACGAAGAGGCAGTGTTGGGGGGTCGAGGCGGAGGTGGAGGGGGGAGTCTCTCAGCCACGGATGGCGGCAGAGCCGGGAAGCAGCTGCGAGGACGAGGACGAGGGGGCGGCTGGAGAGGGCTGCAATGAAAAACCTGATTAGACAGTCAAATTTCATGGGTAAATAAACACTGCGCCAAGCCAGGAGCTCGCTGGGGCTCGTAAGGGTGAGAGACGATGAGAAGAGCAGCCCCGCCACGCCACGCCACGCCACGCCGGCTGCCGGCAAAGTGGGTGTGTGCCGGGTGGGGGATGGGCAATGGGGCACTCGCCTTTCAATGCAGCCAAGGCAAGAAAATGAAGATACCTGATTCCTGCATGTAAACAGCTGGGTTTTTTCTTCTCTCTCTCTCTCTCTCTCAATCTCTCTCTCAATCTTGTTTGTCCTTGTTGTTTGTTTTTGTCTTTTGATACAACCTGATTGCGGAGAAGCGAGAGTTACCTGGTGGGACTCAGAAGGTAAAGACCAGGTCCGAGATGCTAGACATCAGCCAGTCCCCCGCGATCATCTCAGTCACCTCGGGGGTGCAGTAATCCGGGAACTCAAAGTGAGAGGTGGCACCCAAAGGGAAGAGGTCGAGGTCTTTGTCGAAGATGGACCAGTCCGGAGTGCCACAGGCCGGGCTGGGCTGGGCACGGCCGGGCAGGAAATTCAGGAGCTCTTCCTCCAACTCTTCGTCCGAGGAAGCAAAGGAAGAGGGAGGGGACCGGGTGGATGCCGGGGAAGACACCTCGGAAGATCTCGCCGGCTCCAAGAAGGGCTTGGCCAGCACACCTGCCTCGTGGCCCTTGGGCTCCCCGGCACCGGCTGCCCAGCCGCCTTTCTCTCCGGTGGCCGGGAGCACGTGCCACAGTTCCTTGCTGGGGGTTTTCGGACTGTCGTCAAAGGACGCCTCCAAGAGCCGGGCTTCCAGGGGGTCGTCCTCCAGCTCCGGACTCGAAGGGCCCGCCTGGCTGTCGGCGCTGGGGTCCGGCTTCGGGGGCTGCCTCCTGGCAGAGGCCACCCGGCCGAGGACCGAGGAGGGCTTGATCTTCACGGGGACCCTCGGGCGGGGCTTGGTGCCACCCATCTTGCCTTTCTTCCTGGGCCGGTACTTGTAGTCGGGGTAGTCGGCCATGTGTTTGAGCCGCAGCCGCTCCGCCTCCTTGACAAAGGGGATCTTCTCCGAGTCCTGCAGCAGCTGCCAGCGCCTGCCGAGGCGCTTGGAGATCTCGGCGTTGTGCATGTCCGGCCACTGGTCCATGATCTTCCGCCGCTCGTTCTGGGACCAGACCATGAAGGCGTTCATGGGGCGCTTGATGTGCCCGCTGGGCGTCTTGCACCAGCCCGGCTCGCCCTTGGCGTCCGCCAGGAGCAGGCCCTCCTTGGGGCACACCTCCCGCTTGGCCTCGGCCGCCCGGCTCCGCGCGCTCCGCTGCTGGACCATGCTGGCGCCAGCCCCGCTCGCCGCGCTCCGCCGGAGCCTCTCGCGCCGCCGCCGCCGCCGGGCTGCTCCCTCGCCCTCTGCCGGGGAAGGCGCGGCGCGGCGCGGCTCGGGCGCTGGTGGGCGAGCCGCGCGGGCTGCCGGCGCGAGCGTGCCTCGTCCACGCCCCCCTCGAACTCGCCCTGCGAAGCAGCGGGCTCGCCGGCTGACAGCAGCGGCCGCGGCTCTCGGCGGCGGGGCTCGCGGAGCGGCGGGGCGCCTCGGCGGGCGGCGGCGGCGGCGGCAACAA
>JAIXND010000771.1:2590168-2661813 GCA_023646645.1 Varanus salvator macromaculatus | reverse complement strand
CCTGCCTGCCTGCCTGCCTCCCGCGCAGCCCGGGCTGCACACGTCGCCGCGCGCGCGAGTAAACACCGAGGCGCCCGTTCTGTCAATGGGAAGCCCCGCCCCCGCGCGGCCGCCATTGGCTGCGGGGCAGCGACGGCGCATTTGCATCCCCCAATAGGGCCGCGCCGCGGCCGGAGTTGCTGGAGAGAATGTCAAAAACTTTCCCCCGGCCCGCCGCGCCCGCCGCCGCCGCCTCCAGGGCCGGGCCGGGCCGGGCCGGGGCCCTCCAGCGCAGGCGCCTTCCCCGGCGATCCGCCGCGGGCCAGCCGGGCGCAATGCTGCGCGCTGCTGAGCGTCCGAGTGGGGAGCAGTGGGGCCGGGATCCGGGAGGCAGCCGCCGCGGCCGGCTCCCCCGCAGCTCCTGGGCGGCTCGGCTCGCCGGCGTCCCGGGTGCGGGTCTCCGTGCTGGGCCGTGGCCCCCAGCGGCGCAGCGGCAGGGAGCTCGCTGAGAAGTCGGTCGGCGACCGGGCACGCTCGGGCCGCTGACCTCGCTCGCTCTGGGGTGCAGGGCCCCATCTCAACCCCCAGCCCCACCGGCGCACATTTTGTTCCAGGATTCAGTGGCAGCCAGAAGGAATAAAAGGTCACACGTCCACCTTGCGCCTGGATCTGAGGACTCCAGAGCACTGTGTGATACTTGGCCGTGCAAATGCACGTCCTATTTTGTGGCCGGGTGTGAATGTCTATGTTATTATTTCATTTCTATGCCACCCCATAGCCAAAGCAATCCGGGCAGTTTTACACCAATGTATTAAAAATACAATAAGGTATGCTACAAACATGCACCTGGTAGGCATGTCATGAGTAGAGCTGGGGGTCAGACTAGATGGCCCTGTAGGCCCCTTCTGACCTGCTCAGTTTCTATGTTTCTAAATACCATAAAAACGGCAGCAATGTTAAAAGGATTCGCTTTAAATACAAGAAAGAAAGGAGAAGCCGGCTGTTTTAATCGCAGGTCCATCTAGCTAAGGCTGCTTTGTACTTTTGCCTTGTTCTTTAAAGTAAGCCAGTATTATTGTCCCCACATTGCAGATGGTGGCAGGTTTTGCACAAGGCAAGGTTTCATGAATTCCTATCATTCACTTACCCAGTAGATTCATGTATTCAAATTATACCCCACACTTCGACCCACAAGTCCCCAAAGCAGCTAACAATATATTAGTGAATGCAGCAAAAATTCAGCTCAAGACTGAAGCTGCAGCAAAGCCATCACAGAAAACTATTCAACATGAGGTGGCAACTCCAGCTCTTATCCCAGTAGCTTAAAGCTTAAAAGGATGGCAAATATTTTCACTGCTTTCCAAAAAGGAACCAGTAGAATAGGACATGAATAGAGGAACCACCACCGAAAAAGGGTTTTTTTAAACTTATATCATCAGGGGGGTTTAAAAGGCCTTCCCAATTCTAAGTCTGCCCCCACACACACCCCCGAGCTGGAAGGACAAATGTTCTTTGCGGTGATGTTTCCCGTTCATAAGACTTACCAAATGCTCCAGCATCTCCGAGGAAGCCAAGCTGGGACGACCACCCTAGGCCCTGAACACACCAGAGACTGCCTTCTCCACTAAGCCACCTTGCTGCTATTCTTTTCAAGACTGCACTGGAAAGGCCACGTCCCCCGAGTCGTCTTCCTCCTCTCCATGTCATCCTCACAAGAACCCTGAGGGTCAGGTGAGGTGCAGAAGCGTAACCGGCCAGGTCAGCAAGCGGGGACTCGTGCCAGTCCAGCACCGTGACCGTTGCAGCCACCTGTCCTAGAGGAGGGACCGTGGCTCAGCCATGGAAGCAGGGATGCAGACGAGACGGGTCTCTCCGTCCATCAAGCCCAGCTTTGCCTGCTCGGACTGGCAGCAGCTACTGGCCGAGGCTTTGAGTTTGGGACCTCCTTCGTGCTCCAGCCTGGGCATCACCGGGAGCTACCTGCTGGGGAAGAACACCTCCAGAACGAGGGCAAAACTCCCTTTGTACAAAAGCATGACACTTCGTGCAAACGCCTCGTACAAAGTGTTCTACGCTTTGCCTAGAAACGTTCCAGAAATCATGCTCAGCTTCAGGCAACATAACCCACGCTCAGGATTGAATATGGGTTGGGAGTGGATTGTTGCTGAACCATGGGTACTTGCTGAAATAGGGGTTCTCATGTTCTCTGAATCCCCAGTTTGTTGTTGGGTTGTGGACTGTGGGTTGTTCACCCTGGTCTGTTATCTCAGCTGGCTTCCGTCAACACGATAGCATGTTTCAATAACTACCCATGCTTCAACGACAATCAACAGCCAATCATCTTCCGCCGTGGAGTGTGGGTTGCCTCATTGTCCAAACCGTTAACTGGGCAGATTTTTTCTAGTTTCTCATTTAATAATAGACAACGTTCATACTGCAGTGAGTATTTTGCTGACAATGTCACCAGGATGTTGTTAAAGCCCTCTAGGCCATGATACATAGCTACTTAAAAAGTGAAATCTATTGCTAGATTTCTAGATGTACTCGATGAAAAGGCTGCACTGGTGAAGGATTGACGAGTTGTGGTTCAGACGCCAGCGGGGCGGGAAAAGCGAGCTTAGCCGTGGTTGATCGACTTAGTTATGAATTGTCCTGCAAATAAGCAAAGAAAACACAGATTTTTTTTTCTGTTTCTGGTTTGGTTTCTCCCACTCATATTGCTGGCCTTTGGAGCAGTTTTGTTTTCTGCTCTTCATTGTCCATCTGTTTCAGGCACGACAGCAGAAACAAGCCAAGAATAAGCCATGATTCTTGGTTCTGTCAGCACAACAAACCATGGTTTAAAGAAGTAGGCACTGGGTTCAAGTCCCAAATCACTGGGTGATTCAGGGCCAGCCACGGACTCTCATTCCTAAGGGAATAAAATGGAGACGAGAATTATATATGCTGCCCATATGAATGAACGAACTTATCTGGAGGGGCTCGCTGTCCTCTTCAATTCCGGCAGGGGGGCTGGTTGGAGCCTTTCCCGGCCCCACAGCCTGAGGCTGCTTTAGCGCAAGTTGCCGGGGGGGGGGGGGAGGGTCTGTTCTGATGGAAGGGCGAAGGCCACACCAGTGGAATCCTGCCCTGATCCCACAGCCTAGCCCCATAAAGCACGTCGTGCAGGTCAGTGCTCAGTGCAGAGTGCGTGCAGGAATCGGGCCCGGGACGGGTTCCGTGGGGCTGCCAGGCGACACCAACAGCACCCGCTTCCCTCCACTGCCTTGGGATGCAGCAGGTCGCAGCGTCTGTCTCGGGATGCGCCTGACCCACACGCGCTCGGGCCGGGGCCGGACGGCCTGCCGGCCTCCCCATCCGAGCACTCACCTCAGTGGCACTTGCTCTGGCCAGCCAGCCTCCCCAAGCTGGTGCCCTCCCAAGGCCTTGGACTACAACACCCACTGTTCTGGACAATTGCCCCTGGCTGGGGCTGATGGGATCGGAAGTCCAGACCGTCCAGGTCTGCACGTCCGTGGCACCTCCAGGCCTTGCCTCGGCATCCTCCCTGCTCGTGGACCCTTCCCATCGCGCGGCCCAGGTTCCTGCTCCATTCCGGCTGGGCCTCCCTTGCCCTGCAGTGGCTCTCCCAGGCCATTCCCGATTCTCTGTCCGGCTCCTCTCCGCTGACTCCCTTCTCCATCTAGGGACAGAACCTCTGGGGCCACCCCTGGAGACCCTCCCTCGCCACCTGAAGGCTCCACCCCCAGCCTATTATTTAACCCTTGACGGGAGCTCGCTTGGGCACCATATGGCCACGTGTCCATGGGTTGTGTGAGGTGGCCAGCTATCCTCTTGGTCCCAAGGCACAGAGCAGGCCATCGTAGATTTTGGGAGCCACAAAACGTGGCTGGAGGACTGAGGCTGGCTTGGCGGAGCCAGGCTGGCTTCGGGGTTCACTCCTAAACCAAGGTGAAAGCGAAAACGCGGAGCTCCCCGGAGCTCCCCATCCCACTTTGCCGACTTTCCGCTAAGTGTGCGCCCTGCCCAGCCGGCAGGGAAGTCTGCTTGGATGCGGTGCCTGGGTCTGAGCCAAGCCCATTTTGGATGGCCTCGCGCTGGGGGGCAGGGCCAGCAGGGCCAGTAGGGCGCTGAGCTCCAGGCGGGCAGAACAAGCCAGCCTTGCAGCTCTCCCTGACGGAGGGCAAGACCGTTCAGGGAAAGCGGGCTTGCAGGATCAGGCCCACAGTCCAGTGCGCTGTGCCTGCAGCGGCCGGCAAACACATTCCCTAACAAGAAGCCCCCAGGTGGGGTGCGAGATGCTGGGGGCCCATTTCTAAGCAGGGCCAGGTGCTGCCTGCCCGATTTCCTGGCAGCGGAAACTCCTGTGCCCAAGTTACAGCCCGTCTCAATGGACAGTATTGGACAATGGCGGCCTGAGGTCCAGATGCCCACTTAAGGTACCAGAGCAAGTTTCAGATGTCCTGGACTACAGCTCCCATAATCCTGTACCATGTGGGGTGGGGCTAGTAGAAGATCCATTTCATTTCTTGCATTTGTAAACTGCCCAATACTCAGAGCCGTCTGCGGAGTTTGCAAAGGTGATAAAATTTTCTTTTCGTATGTGCGGTGTGTGGTTTTGCGGGAGAAGTGAAGGAAGCGTGTGCGTGCGTGCGTGTGTGCGTGCGTGTGAGCGAGCGAGCGACACGCACCGTGTCAGCCTCATTGCATTCTGGAATTGCTTGCTGTCAGGCTCGTGGCACTGCCAGCCAACACGTAGCTGATTAATGTTTATCATGCGCCCAGTTGGCAAGTCCAGATCCGTGGCCTGATTGCGAGGGGTGGGAGGGCAGACGCCGCAGGGCAAGCTGCCATGTGCCAGTGCGATGCGCGTCTCCGGCCTCGCCAGGCCTAGGTGCGCGGTGGGCTGCGGGGCAGCGTCCCACACATGACCAGAGATGGGGCTGTGGAGTGTTTGCTCTCCCGACCGGTTCCTGGGAGCCTCTTCTGTGGCATGAGACTGCCACATCCTGCACAGCCACACCTTCCCCTAGAAGTCCATACCTGCTGGGGAAGCCTTCCCCAGGTGAGTACCCTGGGGGGGGGGGGGGCGTTGGCGCTGAGTGGCCTCTCCCAGCCTGGGGTCCTGCAAGTGTGTTGCTGGCCAGTAGCAAGGCTTGTTTGCCGAGGCTGCTCTCCAGGGTCCGGGCACAATTCTGAAGCTGCGGGGCAGGAAGATACCTCCTGCTGAGCTGGGCCCTTGGCCCATCACCCCAGTGCTGTCAACACAGACTGGCAGCAACAGCTCTGCAGGGCTTCCAGCGGGAGTTTTTCCAGACTGAACCAGGAGCTCTGCCTGTGAAGCAGGGGCCCCGCCTCTTTCGTTGCACCCCATGCAAATGTGAGATGTTCCAAGAGTGCTTTGCAAGGTGATAAGCAGGAGCTGCCCTGCTCTGAAGCCCTGAAGTTGCCCTGCTCACTTTACACTGAGGTCGGCCGG
Source organism: Varanus salvator macromaculatus (assembly GCA_023646645.1). Taxonomy (NCBI): domain Eukaryota; kingdom Metazoa; phylum Chordata; class Lepidosauria; order Squamata; family Varanidae; genus Varanus; species Varanus salvator. The sequence goes on along the minus strand of JAIXND010000771.1, from coordinate 2,656,355 downwards.
CCCATGACCAGGCTGTGCCACTGCAGCCAAGGACAGGGATACCAAATCAATCAATCAATCAATCACATAGCAGCTATGTCCTGCTATGCTAGATTTCTACATGCGGGGATTTTACATATCCAGATGCTATCAGTTCTGTTAACCATGCCCTGCAGTTTGAAATGCAGCAGCCAAGGCCTGGGCTGACTGCCTCAGGGACGGAGCACTGGGTTCCACCTCACCTCGCCCAGTATTTGCTGCCACAAGTGGCCCAAGCCCCTAGGAAGGGGTGGCACAGGGGTTTATGAGTCGCTCTGCATGTCCATTTTGTGGGGTGTTCACCAAGGGCTGCCTCCGCCAACCTGATGTGCCCCAGATCAGTGGGACTGCAGCTCCCAGCATCCCCACATCCAAGCCTCCCTCACTAGTGGGGGCAATGCCGGCGTCCTCCCGTGCCCATGCTGCAAAGCCGCTTGGGTTACCCGTGGCTGAAATTTTCTCCCTCCCTGCCAGCCTCCCGCAACCTAGCACCGGCCTCTGGCTAGGGACCCCGCGGCGACGGGGGTTTGCGGGGTGCCGAGGGAAGACCGCGATCCCAGGGGAAGAGGGCTGCCTCGCTTCCCGCATCCAGCGCTGGGCTTCCGCCAGCCCCCCCCCATGCAGAAGATGCCAGCAGGGCCAGCATCGCGGGCTGGCAGGGGGTGGCACGGATCCCCCCGACTTGAAGAGCCGCCCTTCGCTCGCGTGTTGCCAGCCGAGTCGGCCTGCCAGGCAGCGGCCGAAGGTGCCCGGCTGATGTTGCCTGAGCGACTGGGCGCTTCCCGGAGCAGGTGAGGTGCTCATTGGTCGCCTGGGCGACTGCAAGGAGGGTGGCTCAGGGGCGCTGCCGATTGGCCGCCCGGCTGAGTGATGGGTGAGCGGAGTGCCTCATCCTGCGGAGGCAGTTTCCGTGGCAACAAGAGTTGCGCGGGAGAGGCAGGGGCCTGGGCTGCCAGAAACAGGCCGGGGAGGGGCTCGTGCCAGACCCTTCCGGACCACTCGGCTGCTTTCGAGGGTTGCCCCCGCACCAGGGCAGCACTTCCAGCTGGGCCCCTGATGGAATATTACGCCCTGGTGTTGCTATTATTATTGGAATTTGTCAGCAGTCGCTGCTGCCAAGCAGCAGCAAACACGACACCCTCACACACAGAGGGGCCGAGCGCGGTCCCGCTCCTGCTGCACAAGCCTGGGCCGTTCAGCCTCCTGGAGACAACCTGGCAGGACACCAGGAGCAATTTTTTTGGCGTTCATGAATTGATGTTATTTAATCAATTATATGCAGTGCTCTGGCGAGGCATCCAAGGAGAGGTTGCAAAATAAGATAAAATACCAAATAAAACACAATCCCGAAGAGATGATTATTAGTGTGTGAAAAGGACTTTGGGTTTAGCTCTGGGACTGGCCTCGGGATGCTCCGAGACAAAGGGCTTTATTTTTTGGTGGGAGGGCGGAGGTCAAACATACATGGCTGTGCCCCCCGCCCTTTCCACTGATACCACCACCATCCACAGACTCGGCCAGCCCATGGAGGGGCTCTCCTCCTCCACCAGGGCTGGGCAAACCCCAGTCCTGTGGGATCTGTGTTGCACCTTTTTTTGCCCTGGACCTGCAAGACTCCCCATGAGTTGACGTACACAGAACGGGCGCCAAGCTCATTCGGAGAAGAGGCTTTTGCTTCACAGCAAAACTGCAATGAAGCCGCTGTCCTTTCACACCAAAGTCCTCTCTAGGTGCTCCAGCTTAATGCCGTGGAGGCCGGGCTGCAGCTCCGTCCTTCCCAGCCAGCACGGACATCGACATCCACGCTTGCAAAACGGGAGCTGCAGACAAGCCTTCTGCAGGCCTCCTGGCTGTGGAGGGCTGCTTCGAGCACTCTGCATCTCAGCACTATCCTTTAGCTGGTAAAAGTTGCATTACTGATACGGTCGTTGAAAACTGGCAGTCGGAAACCCTTGCTGTCTATCGCACGATGGTCAAACCCGCTCCCTGGCTCCTTCCCTAGTTCTTGCAAGGCAAGGCAAGGTGTGGGGGTTGTTGAAATCCCCTAATATATCTGTATTTTGCCCCTGTGGTGCATCTTAGGGCCCAACCATGCAAATGAGAAGTCTGCCCAGTCCTGTCCCAGTGTGTTTCCCATGGCTGGCAGGGGCCATCCTCTTGGAGAGCATCTGCAATCCGGAACACGGTTTACCCCATGGCTGCACCACCCAGCAACATCTGACGCTTTTTAATTTCAAAAGTCATTGTTTAATTAAAAGAGTAGAATTTGACGGTGTCTTTGGCGACTGTTTACTTGCAGCTCCAGTGCGAAGATTAATCTGGCCCTCTTTAAATATACTTTGCCTTTCAAAGGCGCATGCACACTTGAAACGTCTCCAGATCTGACCAGCTCAAGTTGGTGGCGCGAGACCCCTCTGGGGCCTGGTGCTAGTCTGGTGCTCTTGGATGGAACGGATTTCCCAGATCCCTTTCAGATGAGAAGCAGGCCTGCTTCTGGGGCTAAAACCACCTGTGGCAGGAAAGAAATCGGAGATCCCCGTGGTTTCTTTCCAAAGAGGCAGGAAGCTCTGCTCTTTAGCGCGATTATCATATTTATATCCTGCCTCTTTCTCTCCTATGAGGAACCCCGGGCCACTTTGTATACTCATGACAACAACCCTGCGAGGTGGGCTAGGTTGAGAGTGAGCACCTGGTCCTTTGCAAATCTTGCTCCAGCTTTTCAAGTTGGTTGACTTTGCTGGTTTTATTTCCTTTTTCTCTGTTCACGGTATTCTTTTGTCATTTCTTTAGAAATACGATTTGGTATTGTTTGCTTCTGTTTTCTCTTTTATTGTATTTTGATTGAACAGTTGCATTTTTAATAGGTTATTTTTATTTTCCCGGGAGAACATCTTGTGATAGGGTGGTCTATAAATAACGTAACTAAATAAATGAGCCAGGCACCATCGTGGCGCACGTTGAGAAGCAGCCTGCTGCAAAGAAGCGGGCAGGTGACCAAGGAGTTCGGGGCCAGGACAAGTCGCGGGACAGGATCCGGCCCGTTGCAACGCCCTGCACAGCTTCTGTCGGTGCACTCCTGCAGCCTACGTACACCAAGCCCAAGTGGCAGGGAGCTTCTTCCTTGGCCAGTTTCTTTTTCTAAATTAGGCAAAGGAGCCTGGAGCCTCTTCAGCTGAAATGGTCCTTATTGCTATGCAGAGATATTCTGCATTCCTCTAATTAGCATGCTAATTGGGGGCTCTGCCTGCCACCAAAAGCAACTTTACTGGAGCAAATAGCCCAGTTGAGGAAGATAGAGTGGAAATGGGAATAGGATGGCAGCTGAGTCTGCCCCCTACCCCACAACCCTTGCAAAGCCCTTGAGTACAAGGAGCATCATTTCAGGAGGGGCAATGGGGAGGGGGTCCTCCAGGCTTGCTTATCCTGGGGCCTCCAGCTGCAGGAGCAGTCTGCCTGGGAGCTCCAGTTGCTGGGTGTCCACCAGAAGCTACCGAAGAGAAACCTTCACTTTTGCACAGAAAAGCAGCCTGTGTCCTTCCAGGCACACCTGTCCTGTCAAGAGCCCTTCCTTGCCGGTACTCCCCTTGCTCAGACCTGCAAAAAGCACAGCAGGGAGCTTTGCCAGCCTGAAGGCAAGGGGCAAAGCCCGTATTTCAGTAACACAAAAACGGGGTGCAGCTTTCGTGTTCTCCAGGCCAGCTGCTTTTGCAGCACCTCGTTCATGGCAAAGTGTAAAGGTTTGTATCTGCAAGATTGAAGGCAGACGTCTGGCATGTTGGTCAGCAGGCCTTTTTCTTCCACTGCGTGCACAGGATCGCACCCTGGATTGCCAGAAGGCATCCTGTTTAAGCAACACTTGCCTTCACCCACAAGCTGCATGCCAGGCTGCATGGTGGGGGTCAGAACCGGGGTCTCTCGTGTCTCAGTCCAACACACACGCCGTTAACCACACACCACACCAAAATGCCTGCAGCTTCCCTACATTCGTGCAGCGTTCACTCCCGGCTGACGTGACTGGGGCAGCCATGAGGGCTAAAGCCTGGGACTGGGACTCGGGCGATCCGGGTTCGAGTCCCGCTCGGCCATGGAGCCCACTGGGTGACTCTGGGCCAGTCACAGGCTCTCAGCCCAACCCACCTCACAGGGCTGTTGTTGTGGGGATAAGATGGAGGAGGAGAATGATGCAAGCTGCCTTGAGCCCTTTGTAGGAAAAAGGCAGGATATAAATCGGGAAATAAATACAAAATGAATGAATAAACGGAACCCCGTGCTTGGAGGCACCGGAGCTCTGAACACGGGATGCTGAGAGGCAAGTGGCAAGAGGCCAGAGTTCCCCATATGCAGGCTCCCCAAAAGCAGCTCTCAGCGTTGCTTAAATCTGTTCTTGTATCTTAATCTTTGCACTGTGCTAGGTCCTACCTTGGTCCTTACTTCTCCTTAGCACTGCAGTTTTAAACTTTTAAAGTCGTACACTGTTTTACGTGGTCATGTTGCATTTTAAAAGAGTTCATCTTCCTGGGATCTAAAACTGACCAACGGGGTGACCACAGTCCCAAGATCAGATGGCGCAGAGCACTTGGAAGAAATGCCACGTCCAGCATGAATAGCATCTGGAAGAGTCAAAGCATCGGCCTCTCTACCAGATGCAAATTAGTCGACGCAACAATTTTTCCAATTGCCACATACGGCTGTGAGACTTGGACTCTGAAAAGGGCAGATAGAAGAAGTGGGGACGCTTTGGAATTGTGGTGCTGGAGACGACAGTTGCGCGTTGCATGGACTGCAAAAGTCACAACAAAGCAGTCCTGGACCGAGACTCACCAGAAACATCACTCGAAGCCAAGACCATCAAACAAAGACTGTCATACTTCGGCCATGTCATGAGAGCTGACTCACTCGAAAAGTCAGTTATGCTGGGAGTGATCAGTGGAAAAAGGAGAAAGAGCAGCCCCAGCACCCGTTGGCTGGACACCAGAAAGAAAGAGACTGGGAGGGAAGCAGTGAGAGGCACGGAGGGCAACGATCCACGGAGTGGCCAAAGGTCGGCCTCCACTGAAGAGCTGACGACAGAGCTGCATTTTACGGATTTGCTGGGAAGCAGCCCGTGGGTTTCAATGACTGAGTAGAGTAGAAATATAAGAAGTGCATGAAATCCATTTGGCCGTGGTTGGAAAGTGGATCCCGGATGAGATGATCTCTACTGGATCAGACCAAAAGTTCTTCTGCACCTCCAGCTGTCGCGAAGATCTTTGCAAAGGAAGCTCTTGGCCACGGGCACAAGTGGTACCTTTACACACTCCGGCACTCACTGGACTGTGGTCCCAGGGGGAATCGCGACCAAGCAGGCAGCTGTGTTGCTGCATGCGGAGCAAACAACAGGAATCGCGTGGCCCTTCGAAGACCGAAGGTGCGACTGTCTGCCTTTTTAGACAGAAAAAGGTCCTGCGACTCGCAGCATTTCCCTCTGCCAGCATAGATTTAAAAAGCTCAGACTTTTTTTCTGTCCAAGGCTGAGCAGAGGCAGGATTGTACCTCACCTGTCTATTCCGAGACAAGCTTCTCTGCACAGGCCTGCCAGAACGAACGAGCAGAGCAGAGATGCTTCCCGGGTGGGGCTCCAGCGGACGGCATTGCTGCCCCCCCCCCCACAAAGCTCAAAGGACTGCCAGAGCTTCCCACCTTGTGCCCATTCAGGAGGAAGCTCCCAGAGTTTAGGGGATCATGGAGCAGAATTCCGTACGCCTTGTCCACAGCTTGCCCTCTGCGGCCACGGCGCGAAGATGGGGTCAGAGCGGAAGCTGGGACGGTAGTTGAGCACAGAGGAAATGGGAGAACCGCGGGGGGCTGGCGGGGGGCGTCATGGGAAAGTCTTGGCACTTCGACGCACAAGCTGAGGCTCTGCGCCAGCCTTGCTCCTGTCTTTCCCGCACGGGGAGCGGCTGCAGTGTGGTGGCACAGAGCGCAGGGCCGGGACTCCGGAGGCGACGTCCCCTCTCAGCCTCACTGGGGCTCACTGGGTGACTCTCAGGCACCGGCGCTCAGCCCAGCCTACCTCACAAGGTTGTTGTGAGGATAAGGCGGAGAAGAAGAGGAGGAGGATGCGAGCCGCCCGGAGTTCTTCCTCGGGACAAGAGGCACGATGCCAGCATGATAATTCAGCAAAGAAGCGGCACCCTGTGCGAGGGCCTCCCAGCCACTCCGGCCTTTTGAAGCCGGGGCTCCCGAGTTGGCCGAAGCGGTACGGCCGCTCTCGGCCGGCAGGGCTTTCTGCCGCCCCCCTGAGCTCAACTTGGGCAGCGACACTCATGCTCGGTTACACGCCTCTGGACACGCAGGCGGCCGCTCGCAGGAGAGGGCATGGAGCCGCGCGTGCTGTGTAGTGCCGGCTGCACCTGCCACCTGCACTCACCTGCGCGGGACTGAGCCTGCGGCGCCATGGCCACCCGGCTCCTCCTCGGAACAGAGTTCATGGGAAAGGGGTGAGAGGGCGGGGTGGGCAGAGCCCGGTGCGTCACCCCCCGCCAATCGCAGCCCTCCGGCCGGGCCCCAGGCTTTGCTCCAGGCGGTGGGCAGCAGCGGAGGACGGCACCACCCCGGCCCCGGGCCGGTGCGGAGCGGGCAGAGGCCACGCGCCCTCCGTGCCCAGTCCAGCCTACGAGTCAGGGTGTGCCAAAGGAGGCTTCCCCAACGTGGGGCCCTCCAGGTGTGTTGGACTGTGACTCCCATCATTCCCAGCTGGAGCGTCTTGGGAGCATCCCACAGTGGGGTACCAGGAGGGTGGCTTGCATAATAAGCAGCATTTATATCCGCTGCCCCCAACCTGCTTCCTCCCAGGTGGGTTGGAATGCTGTTCTCAGCCTCCCTGAGCATGCTGGCTGGGGATGATGGGGGCTGCAGTTGTAACCAACTGGGCTGTGCCAGACAGAGGTGAGCAAGAGGCGCTTCCTTAAACTTGCTGAGTTCAGAGCTGGGTTTTCTCTCTGCTCTGAGACAAAAATACTCCGCTGCCTAAAAGTTACTCCTCTCTGATCCGATCCCTTTAGTCTGTCGTAAAAACTAAAAGATAAAACATTTTGTTTGCGTATATGCTTGCAAGACTCCAGAATCAGTATTCCTATTCTGCTGCTCATTGCGTGATGCTTGCAATTGTAGGGAAAAGCACCGTTTCTGTCCGTGCCGCCTTCAGAGTTGCTAATGCATTTTGCATTTAACCCACGAAGGGCGTCCCCGATCACCTGGCGCCCCCCCCCGGGCGGGGCTGACCAAATCACTCAGTATCCGGTGGAAATGTCGAGTCGAGTCGCCCGTGGCATTTTGACGCCGCGGCCCTTCATGACTCCAGGCGGCTTTCAGCAGCAGAGGAAGACCCGCTCGCCTTCAAACTCTCAAGTTTCCCAAACCGCAGCTTCACACGTGCTTCGCCTCACTACCGTTTCCACTTGCACCCAGTCTTCTGGCACATTCAAAGGGGGAAAGCGTGCCTTTTGCACATTTCCGTGCGTGTTTTCAAAAGTGCACATTTTTCTAGTATTGTCGAGACATCCAGGCATCGCAACCGTTTCTTTGAAAACCGTCTGCCGCTCGCGGTCCTGAGGGCGAGCGTGACTCTGTCGGATCGTGTGCGGCGCTGCTGAAGGTCTGCTGGGGTCGCGTTTAAACGCCTTCGCGAACACGGGCCCGGTTTCATGGCGCCCTCTGCTGGCCCACCGAGGAACTCCCCGCCTCCGGAAACAGCTGGAGAGCTGCTAAAGACCGGGGCCGGCGGTTCACACATTGCAAAACCCCCTAAAAACCGGTGTGGGGTAGTGCGCGGAACCGGGACTCAGGCGACCTGGGTTCTACTCCCCACTCAGCCATGGAGCCAACTGGGTGACTCTGGGTCACGTTGCTTGTATCCGGAGTGCTTGCAATATGCCCCTCTTTGTCCCAACTATAGAAATGGAAGATCTTCACTTCGGACGAGCTGACCCTTGAAAAGCAATGCTTGTTTAGGCAGAACAGAGTCCTCAGCATGGCTGGACAGGGAGGGCCGGGAGTCATAAGTCATTTTTCTGGCTAAGCAAGCGGAAGATTCTGCCCTTGCTCTGGGCAGGTAAGCTGAACTTTCTCCTTCTGGCTTGCTCCCAAGAGGACAGGATGCTGTGAGCTGGAAGTGGCATTCAGGAGACAGGGATCTCTACAGCCGCAAAAATGGTCGCAGCCACTCCTGGCAATGGGCGTGAGCAGCTGCAGCTCCTCTGGAGAAACTGCTAAGACTGATAATTGTGGCTTAACTGAAAAAAGAAGAATTATCTATTTGAGCTGCGGCTTAATTGAAAGCAGTTCGGGCCACCCGAGGGATGTGCAGTCCTCGATTAAGAGACTCCTGCCCCATCAACCGTTTTTTCTCATCACCGTTGTCTGAACTCCTGCAAACTCTCACAGAAGAAGAACCTGCTCTATAGCCTTCCAGCCCAGTCTCGCCAACACAGACGGGCGGCAGCAGCTCTCAAGGTTCCAGGAAGGTTCTTTCCCAGCGGAATGAAACGAGGGAGCTTTGCCTGGAAAGCAAGGCTCTGCCGTGCAGCTGCAGACGCCACGTTCCATATCGAGCTGACTGCCGACTTGTGTGCTCCAAAGCAAGTTGCGGCCTCTGCAACAGCCTTCTCCCACCTGGGGGCTTCCAGGTGTGTGGGGGCTGCCACCCCCGTTCCCAGCCAGCAGGCCACTGCTGCCTCACACATCTGGCGCCAGAGCGGGGGCTGGTCTCTAGGGCTGGCCCTCCCAGTGCTGGCTTGCGGGCCCTGTGTTGCCTTGGGGAGCAGAGGTAGAACTGCGTGCGGGGCAGCCGTGGGAAAGGGCCGTGTGTCTTCCTGCCCTTCTTTGTGGCTTCCCAGAAAAAGCAACGGGATGGAAGCGCTCCAGCCGGGCCCTGCTCTAACGTTCTCATTCATCTAAAGCATCTTTATCCTGCCCTTTAGCCTAAAAGGTACCCAGAGCAGCTTGCAACTTAAGAAATGAGAGTCCCGGCGAATCCTGGCTCTGAATTCCTGGTGCCATGTGATTTAGCGAACTCCCCTTGCCAGAAGCAGCTTTTGTGTCGCTTCAGTCTGCTGGGGGCTGCTGGGGGGCGGCCAATCTATTCAGCAACCCAAGGCCACCTTTACTGGGCTCAGACATCAGGGCCAGCCATGCCTGGGGAAGGTAATCAGGTAAGCTGGCCAGCACATGCTGCTTCCAGATAATGCAGAAAAGCTGTTGTCCGGAGAGCTCTCCCGCCGGATCTTTTCGCTCCCGTGGCGGCCTCCTCCGGCTGGCAGCCACGGGCCAAGAGCCCAGGAAACGGGAGGGGGGGCATTTGACCTGGAGGGGCCGGCAAACGGACCCTGCACTCCACTGCCAATTTCCAGTCTGTCCTGCCAAGCTGACGAGACCTTATGATGCTCACCATCTCCAACACGGGAAGCAGAATCACATGCCCCTTCTTGGAGCACATGATGACCTTCTGATAGCCGAGACGAACTGTGTGGCTCGGCTGGGCCGGGCGGCGCGTGGGAGGAAGGAGCTGACCAGGAGAAGCACACGGACACTCAGGGCAAGTTGGGAGAAGTGCGGAACAGCCCAGCTCCAAGGACAGAGAGACCGGAGCAGCCCCCACAGGAGAAACACTTCAACAGATGGGCCTGCTTAGCCTCGAAAGGGGGCGAGGAAGAGGAGGCAGTCGAGGGGTGCAGAACCACGTGTCTTGTGGAGAACGCAGAGCGAGGGGCAGCTTTGTCCCTCTCCTCTCTCATCCTTCCAGACCCCAAAGAGGTTGTGGGTGGGAGATTCTGGGCAGGAAATAGAAGCCCGTCTTCCCACAGTCCGGAGCCACATGATGGAACTCGCGTCTGGGGGACTGGGGCACACGCAGGGACGAGGTGCTAGTCCAGATGCTGCTTCTGGTGTTGGAGGCCAGGAGCCCACGGACCCAGCTGCTGGGGAACATGGATGGGGCTGTGCTGCATTCGAGTCCTGCTTGTGGGTTTCCTGAGGGCAGCAGCGCAGCCAGGGCTTGAACAGGATGATGGATCAGGCGGATCTATTCCAGCTGGGCTGTTCCTGACTGTGATCACTTGCCCTCCAACAACATGCTCAGGGGCAATCCCCCTTCCTCATTGCACCAGGCCGGCTGGGTGTGGTGGGTGTTGTAGTTCGACAAAGCTGGAGATCAGGGCATGGGGAAGCTGGTTTATTTCAAAGTGTTGGGAAAATTCAGATCAGTCCTGGCAGAAAAAGGGTGCTTATATGTGCCTTTGCGTTATAAAAAAATACCTGCACCCCTTTCTCAGAAAGCACCAGAATTCCAAGCCAGGTCATTGTCTAGTGCTGCTGTCCCTTAAGAAGACAGAATGCTTAACTGGACTGAGAAGCTGCTGGAGGCTGACACTATCAGAGAGGACATGCCTGTGTTTTCATCAGCTGCAGAAAAACTGAAACAATGGTGTCCATTTGTTTCCGAAAGGACTCACCTAAGCATCTAGTCCCACAGAGGCAAGTTCCTGCACAGTGTAGTTGCCAAACCGGATTTCCTGAATGGTTCCTCAGTTAGACACATTTAAGCAGGATCCAGACTGCAAAGAAATCGACTGAATTGACATGTCAAGAAAGCAATCAGTATTTCTGATCGGTTTAGAACATTACGCCGTGCCTAAAGACATCAGGATGCTATTGCACGAAGATTTTTGGAAACGTAGCACTCTGCATTGGGGTATGTGACTAGCAGGTTATAAAAGTGTCTGTACGTGGGCTGTGATTTCGTAGTTGGCGGTGAGGACCACGGCCCGGTCTCATGCTGTCGTACTTCACAGCAGGGGGCCTGGGGGATCTTTCAATAAAACCTCTGAGGTTCAAGGCGAAGGGAGTCTTCCCTGACTGAACCCGGGCATCCTTGTCACGGCTGCCATCAGGACTTCGCGGCAGAAGGAAGGGCATTCTGCTTTCATGCGCCTCGAGGGTCTGGGCTCGCCACAAGTAGCGGAGGATAACCCAGGGCCCTCAAGGGTCCGAAGCTGGCCACAGCTCCGTTGCAGCGCCCGCTGGGTCCCCTTCGCCTCAGACCCTCCATCAGACCCTCCCTCAGCAAGGCAAGGCTAGGAATTTAGGGCTGGCCCGGCAAAAAGGAAGAGAAACGCTTCCGCCACCGTTTCACCTCTGATATCGAACACGAAGCAAAGTTTGCTCACAGCTTGCCCTGAGGAACGCGGGAGGCACGGAATCGCTGCCTGGAGGACGTGAAGCCGGCATCTCGTGTCTCGGGCTTGACGAAGGTTTCATCATGAAATTGCCGCGTCCTGTTTGCAGAATTGTGGGGCTTGTGGTCTAGGCTAACTCATGTCTGGCTCTGACCCCCCTCCCAATTTTCCCACCCCTGCTCTTCCAGTTACACCAGATCTTTTAACTGGCTGTGCTAGCGTGAGAGCCGTGTGGCACAGTGGTTAGAGAGCAGCGCTGGGACTCGGGAGATCCAGGTTCTGGGCCCCATCCAGCCATGGAGCTCACTGGGCGACTCGGGGCCAGTCACAGACTCAGTCCAACCTACCTCACAGGGTTGTTGTTGTGAGGAGTAAACGGCGAGAGGGAGAAGGAAGACCAGCGGGATATGAGCGTCATGTGATACTAATAATTGCATGGGGTACCTTCCATCTGGGAGCAGACGTTGTCTGCATGTGAGAGATAACGGCCCTTCCAGGAGAATAAAGGAAGTGGCAGCTCCGCTTAGATCAGAGGGAGTGAAAAGGGACTGGGGGAAATTAGGGAGTGAGGCAAGGAGCCCAGACCGGTGGGTGCTCCCGACGGAGGGCTTCCAGCACCGCCACTCCACCGGCACGGCGCACCGGTCCTGTCCTTTGTGCTGGGATGGATTCCCAGCATCAAGAGAAAAGCCGGAAGATGTGGGGGACACGGGCATGCAGGGAGAGGACGTCACGAAACCCCTCACCTGCCATGGGAAAAATTCATGAGTTGGGTCCGGATACCCGAAGGAGCGCCTTCTTCCCTGTGTGCCCGCCCACCCCTTGAGATCCGAGGCGGAGGTCCTGCTCCAGGAGCCCTCTTGGAAGGCGATTAGGAGGGTACTGTGGCTACCCAGAGAAGGGCCTTTTCGGAGGTGGCACCCTGACTTTGGAACACACTCCCCAAGGAAGTTCGCCTGGCGCCATCATTTTGTTCTTTTCGGCATCAGGTGAAAACCTTTTTATTTTCCCAACATTTTAGCATTTAATTGGTTTCAGCTTTGATTTTGTCGTTAGTGGTCGGATGCAGCGTGTGGCTTGCTGGTATGTTGTTGGTTTTTGTTTTGTGTAAGCCGTCCAGAGACTCTGGTATTGGACGGCATATAAAAACGTTCAATAAATAAATGGTCCGGCTGAGGGTGTGATGAACATTTCAGCCGGACGCACAGGAAGAGTCGGAGCAGCGGTGCTGCCACGGTCCCGGGAAGGTGGCAGCGAGGACAGCGAAGGCACTGCGGTGTTGCCAGGATGTGCTGCCCTATACAGACCCCGTTGTTCAGCGTCCTCTGACCTTGGGACCGCTCTCCTCCAGGGTGGTCCTCGGCTCCCTCTGCCCTCCGGCTGACCCAGCTTGCGTGTGCTCAGCAAAGCGTTGCAGGAACGTCCTGAATCCCTGCCGGCATCGGCGAGGCGAGGCGAGCAGAGCCGGCTAATGCACTGCCATGGGTTTGTCATAGGACCTCTGGCCCGCTGGGGGCTCACGGGATGTCCTGGCTGCATCCCAGTGGTGAGACTGGCGGCGTGGGGGGGAGCCTAGCCTCGCCAGGCCGCTCCCCACAGCTGTCACAGCTTGGCTCCCGGGTGCATCACCAGCTCAGCAGCCAATGGCAAGGCCCCGGGGGAGCAGGGCTCTCGCTGTGCATAAAACGGTGTCCTGCAACACACAGAAAAGCAGTGCAGAAAGCTCGCAGCGGGTCTTGCAAACCCAGGTCCCCCGACTCCCTCCGAGCTGCTTCTCGCCTGCAATCCAGGATGCAGCCAGAGCACTTCAGGTGAGTAGCACACGGGGCTGCTTTCTCTTCCTCCCCCAACTCCACGAGTGTGCGATTTCTGGCATCCGCTCCAGGCGTATTCCTCAGCTTGGAAGCAAAGTTCTCCTGAAGAACGGAAAAGCTGCCCCACTGGATTGGATGAAAGTTCCCCCCAGAGTGTGGGGCACAGTACAAAGGTCTAAGTTATAGGCAGCCAGATTCCAGCTGGACACCGGGAACAATTCCCAACTTTTAGAGAGGTACTGCAATGGGAACAATGACCTAGGGAGGTTGACGGCTCTCCCACACGAGAGGCACGGAAGATGCTCCTGGAGAGCCACCCACCCCCTCAGATGGCTGTCCTGCATCGAGCAGAGGGTTGGACCTGATGACCTTCTTGGCCCCTTCCAACTCTACCATGATCCTCTGAGCGAAGCCGAATGGGTAGATCAGCTTTTCCCCACCTCGTGCACTAACTGGGGGAAACCTGGGCTGTCCCCTGAGGGATCTGAAGTCATGGGCTACCCCACCCAGCCTTCCCTGCCCCTTATCCGTCCCAGTAGCTGGTGGACGGAGGGATGAATCTCCCAACAGCGACCTACTGTCCCTTGTCCCAGCGCAAAGGCTATGAGGGTGACAGACCTATTCCTTTAGATCTCCTGGTGGAGATGGGACCCACTAGAACTGGGTACGTGGGATTTGGCACTTGCCTTTGGCCATGTGGCTCTACAGTGCGGGACCCTCAATGCACCACTGCTTGGGAAATTATTTAAATCCTCGAGCGAGGAGCTCACGCTATGCAGGTCTCTGCCTTCCCCTCCAGCTGCAGGGTTTGGGGTCAGGAAAACAAGGGGGATGCTTGGCTAGAGCAGCTTTCTGTGGCTTGGCACCATCCAGATGTTTTGGAACTGAACTCTGATTAGGCCCGGCCAGCATGGAAATTCCAGGAATGCTGGAATGGGGAGACCATCAGCTTGGGCAAGATCAGTATTTTTCTGTACTGCACAGCAAAAGACACTTCAAAACCACATCCAAGTTGCTGAAGACGAGGGACAAATTATAGTCAAATAATAGCTCGGGATTCACGGTCTATGACCGAATCTTTCTTGCACCTACTGTAAATGATGCGACTTTGTACCTGAGTATTTTACTGGTTAATGTTTTGCTGTTATCTCTGCCATGAGGAGGTGAGTTGACTGAGCCTTCACAAAAACGGGTTACTTTTCAACTCTTTGGAGTGCTCTTCCACCCCTTCACAAAGTGTAATGGTAAGAGGCGGCTGGCTTGGTGGATCCTTCGCCTCCCCAGCACTGGAGGGCGGCTTGTTTGCTCGTTTTCCATGTCTGTTTAGGGGCAAAGGGCAATACATCTGATGCCCCACCCCTTCATGGCAGGGCAGGGAATAGGATCATAGGAGGTGGCTGGATACAGGGACAGGGATGACTACTCATGGTACTAGTCCTTGTGACTATTGGCTACCTCTAGTATTAGGGTCAGTTTGGCTAGGTGCAGCAGCTGCTGGGGAACATGGTGGGGGAGGTTCTGTTGCACTCCTGCCCTGCTTGTGGGACTCTGTGGGCAGCTGGTTGAGCACTGGGGGGACAGAATGCCAGGCCAGATGGACCCTGGTCCTGATCTAGAAGGCTCTTTACATGTCCTTACACTATAAAGAGCACAGCTTCCAAAGATCATAAAGCGCAGAGGCACTATGATTGGAAGCAAGCCAGGGGAAACGTGCTCAAACGGGGACATTTTCAGAAGGTGTTAAAAGTTCCCCATGTTTTTGGACTCCTGCACTACCCAGGAGAGGGTGGTCCAGAGGACGGGTACTACTGCAAAGGTCCTCAGCTGGGATGTGACGCGGAGACTTTTCCTTGGCTGTGCAAGGCCTAAAGTCTAGGAAGCCCCATCTTCGGCGGTTCTGCATTCCCCGCAGTGTCCTTCGGACTCCGCTCGGTGCCAGACGCGGTCTGGGGCAGAGCCCGGCTTCAGCTTCGCTGCTGCTCTCGGATTCTCTCTTGACAGTTTCGAGCGCTGCAGAGAGACGGCGGACTGGCTGCTCGCCCGCACCAGGCAGCGGCCCAGAGTTGCCATCATCTGCGGCACCGGCCTGGGCCCCGTCGCCGACAGCTTGGAGCCCCAGGAGTCCTTCCAGTACACAGACATCCCCAACTTCCCGCGCAGCACAGGTACAGCTCACCTGCACCCTGCCACCCCCATGCGGTGCTGTGCTCCGCTGCCTCCCAGGGAGGCCGAGAATAGCCCTTGCCGCTAGGAAGGGGCTTGGTCCTTTTGTGAGTACACAACCGGATAAAACTCAGCCACACCACACCTCTGTGTATTTCAAAACCTGTTCAAGAGAGTTGCGGCTGCAGTCCTTCGCACAAACTTCCTGGGAGTAGATCCCACTGCACTCCATGGGAATTACACCTGAGTGCATGGGTTACATGTTTAGAAGAACTGCTGCTAGGCGTCAGCCTGTCAGCCAGACCTTTCCCAACTGAGCATGTGTGTTGGACTACAACCCCCTTAAATCCCCCCGCCAGCACCGGGCGGAGGAAGTCCACCCAAAGCCCATGTCGTTGCTTGCTCGCTCGCCCGCTGGAGCTGATGGTGCATGAAGCAGAAAGAAACATTACAGTTCAGTTCTATTTCACGAGGCTGGGTTGGCTGTCAGCTCCGCGCCAGGCATTTTTCACACATGACAGTAAAACCCTCCTTTGCATTCCCCAGATCTGTCATGTAAGAAAAAGCCTCCAGCAGCGAGAATCTACCTTGGATTTAAAAATAGCTCTCTACGGGGAAATGAGCACATGGACGCCCTTATGACGCTGGCTGGAGCGCATGTGAGCATAGATGGTAGTCACATCTAAGTAGGAAATGGAGCTTGTCTCTGTTTACGAAGCAGCTCCGTGTTTATGGAAGGTGACACACATATGCACACGCACACACACTGGAGAAGTAACCCAGTTAACAAGGGGAGGCTGGAGACAAAGGATTACAAAGCAATCGGAAGGCAGAGGGAATCATCATGGGCTGCCTTTGTCCATGGCTAGCGAAAATGCAATTTGCACATGAATGACAAAGACTGGAGTGGTGGGGGATGGGCAAGATTTTCAGTCATTAAACTCCCATTTAGGGAATATCAGCCATTCATCCTGGACTATGAACAAGCAGTCTGCTTCACAATGGATTTTTTTCCAGAGAAAAACCAGTTTTGAATATCATCTTGATTTATTTACATGCACTGAATTTGGCTGCGGCATGAACCGCACGCTGAAAGAGCAATTACGCCATTTAAAGCCCTCTGGAGTTTAGTGGGACTCAGAACCTCCCAGCAGGTTCTTCAACTGGGAGACACCACGGGGTGTGCAAGTCGGTCCAGTTTGGTTGATTTTATTGGGTTCAATAACATTTTGTAGGTCACATGACGCAATGGAGAACTTGGCTAGTTCTAGCAACGAGAGAACTCCTTATCCCAACTGACCTTTCCCTGTCCAGCGGGGGCGATCCGGTGTTAGTCCAACACACCTGCAGGGCACCAGTGGGGGAAGCCACTCTCCTCCTCCCCTCCCACCCCAGGAAAACTGGCCAGGGAATGGGGAACCCTGGGAGGAACCCGTTATGGCTGCCTCCAGTTTGGTTGCATCAGGACAAACAAGAGCGAAAGCTCTGCCATAATATGGCTGCTAAAAGCCCCAAACTGCAAGAATTGACTTAAGGTGCGACCCCTGATCTGACCAGTCTTGCTCCCCAGGTATGCCTCAGATATGCTAATAGCCCACCTGCCTGGAAAGTTCTTTCCCTCTTTTGCTTTCCTCTACCTCCAGCAAAGGGCCTACATGATTCCCCCCGCCTCCAAATGTGTAAATAGCCCATAGGCTGTAAAAGTGTCTTGCACAGACTCCATCTTGGTAGTGCCTTTGGGGGCTGCTTACATGCCCCATGTATTTCCCATATCTCTGAATAAATTGCACACCCTAGTGGACTCTCTGCTTTTTCTCGTCTGTTGCAATTGAATCTTACAGTTTGGCCCAGGGCTTTCTTCATAGAGGCCATTATAGTCCAGCGTGGTTTAGCCCGGGATCTTGCTTTCCGTGACCCCAAATACAGGAAGCATTAAAAAGACCACGGAAATGTGGCTCTCACCTTCTCCTTCCCCCACAGCAGAAGGAACGGAGGAAGGGACCCTGTCTGGGTCTGATCCTTGTTCCCGCGGCCCTGTATTGTCAACGCTGGCTGGCAACCGCTTTCTGGGATGCCTCCTCCAGCCTCACTGGGAGATGTGGGAAGAAGCACATGCGGGAGAACCTCAGACTTTGGGGCACTAATCCGGAACCGTCTTGCTCTCCAGTCACAGGCCACGATGGGCAACTCATCTTCGGGGAGCTGAGAGGCAAGCTGTGTGTTGCCATGAAGGGCCGCTTCCACATGTATGAAGGATACCCCCTTTGGAAGGTGGGTGTGTGAGTGGATGCGGAATTCGTTTCTCTACTGTAGGGTCGGCTACGAGCTTTGGTGGCCCAGTGGGGACGAGCCCAAGTCGCCCGGCTCTGAGTCCACCGGGGGCTTATCTGCCACTCCAGCTTGGTTCTCCCAGGAAAGACTTGGCTGGACGGGAGCAGGGGCCTCGCGGGTGGAAAGCTGCGTGCCAAGGCCGACGGGAGAGTTTCCGTGCCTTTTCCAGTCTGACTGAAGTGGGGGGACCAGTTTCATGGGGACAGTTTTTCTCATAGTTGTCACTGAATATTCCAGCTAGTTTTCCATTCTTATCATTACGATTGTTTGTTCCACCTCTGTAAGCCGCTTTGGGTTGTGCAAAAGTGACATGCAAAGATTTTGAATTGACAAAAGACAGAAAGGTGCAGAGGGTGTTCTCTGAGGAAGACTCAGAGTCATCCGGACCCTTCTTTTATGTACTGGTCACTTCTGCAAGCAGGGAGAAGCTGCCGGGGCAGCATTCTGTGGCTTACTTTCTTGCAGACCGAGGGGCACAGGAGATGCCGGGTGTTTTTGCAAATTTGCACATTCACAAATGCACAATGTGTGTGTGAGTGGAGGTGCACAGGCAGTCCTGCGCTTCAGCACATGCCCCGAGAAGGCTCATGCAGGCTCATTTGCCACATTCCCAGTCCACTCCCGGCCAGTGGCTTCCCACTGATTAAGTACTGATCAAGCATCCGGGACTAGTTAGCCAGTGAGCTTCCAAACAAAGCAACACGAATAATGCCTTTGAAATACTGGGCGAGATTTGGGTGACGTCTTCCCTTGAAAAAAGTCAAAATGCTTCCCTTTAAAGGGCAACCTATAAACTGATCAGGGGAAAAAAGATTACTGTATTTTTCGCTCTATAAGACGCACCTGACCATAAGACGCACCTCGTTTTTAGAGGAGGAAAACAAGAAAAAAAATATTCTGAATCAAATGGGCACATAATCACAGGCACATTCCCCATCCCTTCCCCATGGGCTGCACATCTGACAGACTTACTGAACACACATTCGCTCTATAAGACGCACAGACATTTCCCCTTACTTTTGAGGGGGGAAAAAGTGAGTCTTATAGAGCAAAAAATACGGTAATCGAAGAGTACCGTTTGTTCGTTTAAAAAGTATGGCATGGAGATGGGAAGGGCCACCTGCTCGGATATCTTTTTAAAAGAGATGGGATGGCCTGGGGGAAAAATTGGGAAAATCCATTTCCTCCGACGTCTGTACCTGCCAGACCTTCACATCTTTAGTAAGAGCTGCAGTGCAGTGTGATTATCACACCTGTGGACTTGAGACCTGAGGGGCCGGGGAGCTAAGTGCAGGCGATATTCCAGTTCTAAACAGATGCTGAAGGGGAGCTGCCGTCCAGCCGCCCGATGCACTCGTTTCCTCCTGTCCATGTTGCCAGGTCACCTTTCCGATTCGGGTGTTCAGGCTCCTGGGCGTTGAGACACTGCTGGTCACCAACGCCGCTGGCGCCTTGACCGACTCATACAGCCCCGGCGACCTCATGGTAATCCGTGACCACATCAGCTTGCCGGGCCTGGCCGGGCAGAGCCCGTTGGTGGGCCCCAACGAGGAACAGTAAGTGCCGAGCGGCAGCCTGGCGCTGTGGAGACGCGGGGAAGCTGCTGGTGTTCAGAGCCCAAGCGCAGGGCCCTCTAGGCCAGTACTGCTCACTCTGGCCGGCAGTCGCTCTCCAGGGCCCCAGGCAGGGCGTCTTTTCCAGCCTGCGACTCTGCAGTCCAAGTGGGCAGCTCACCCCTCCGCCCTGGCCCGTGCCCGGGAAGCCAGCGTCTCACCTTTCTGAAAACGCATTCTGGGCAGCCAACCCCAATCTGCGCGGCTTATTTGATGCAGATTAAATGGGTTTCTGCAACTGGGGAGGTTCTGTTTCACACCGGCCAGCAGGCAAGGTTCTGGCTAGCTCTCAGCACACTGCGTGGGCATGTACTGCACACCGTCGCACGGTTTGATCAAGCTAGAGACCGGGCTGCCCGGCGCAGGTCAAGCAAACGGGGCAAAGGGAGGCTGATCGGACTTGGACTTCACCTGCCTTGAGACCACTCAGCTTTAGTTCCTGGGCCACAGGTACTGGCCAAAGCACCTGCGAGGTCTCCAGAGCCAGGGCCCTTTTTATTTCAGTAAAAAACTGAACAGTATTGGGGGGCGGGGGATTATTCCTTCCTGTCCCTGAAGCTGCCACTGATCAGCTGTTTAGGAGGCAAGAGGAGGACAAGGTCCTTCCTGGACCTACCAGATCTTCCACCCCCATGGGGCTTTGCGCTTTGTGGATGTTCTCTCTCTGGCCCTGGGGCCTCGCCTCCCTATTTCTCTCCCCACACCACTCCCCCTCGCGGTTTCTCCCCACACCTGGCCTCTGGCTTTGCTCTTCCTCTCCCCTCTGCCTCCTCGCTGGGCCGTTCCTCTCCCTTCCTAGCCTCTAGGCTCAGTGGGTCTCCCTCCTCTGCCCCTTTTGACTAGCCAGTCTCCGCAGCAGCCGTTGTGGGCCTGGCTACGTCCTCCGGGAGAGCCGTTTTGCAAGGATGCCCAAAACGGCTTCGGAATGCAAGAAACGTCAGAGCCACAGACAACGTGGCTGATCACGGAAGGGCTCCGTGGGGGCCTGGCTAGTTAAAGGTGAGCTAAAGAGGGCAGAAATCGCACATCTAGAGGCTGGGAGGGGTGGGGAGAGAGCCAAGCAACGGGGTAGAGAATGGTGAGGCCACAGGCCAGAAAAGGACAGAAGGAAGGCTGGCCAGGCTGCTCGCAAGGGTTTTGGAAGCTGCTTTTTTGAACAGGCAAGGGGGGAGGGGTTGTGGGTGCGCCTGGAGATCCCTGCGGAAGCTGTGGGCACTGCCTTGGGGGCCAGAGGGCCTTCGAGGGCCCCTGCAGACCTATGGTTTGCTCAGGCCCGATCTCGTTCCGAGTCACGATGCCAGCTCTTGACCCTTCCCGCCCCAATCTTTCTCCAGGTTTGGGCCCCGCTTCCCAGCCCTTTCTGATGCGTACGACAGGAGGATCCGCACGTTAGCCAAGGAGACCGCCAAGCACTTGGGATACACGTCCATCGTCAGAGAGGGAGTGTATGCGATGGTCGGAGGGCCCAGCTTCGAATCTGTCGCGGAGGCCCGACTGCTGCATGCGCTGGGCGCAGATGCTGTGGGTAAGAAATGGTCCCAGAGCGGGAATCCAAGGCTCTGAGCAACACACACCGCCCTACACACACCCCGGCCGCAGGCTTGCACCTGCATTCCAGTCCACACGCAGGAGGAGACGAGACAGAGGTGCACACGCTTACGCATGGTGTGAATGGACGAGGAAACATTTTTCTGCCTCTCTCCTAATACTACAAGCCAAAGGGTGCATCTCCTGCTGCAGATTGGTGGGAGAATGAGCACAGATAAAAAGAAGGCCTTTTGCAGATGAGTTGTGGAATCCACTGCCCCAGGAAGCAGTGACGCCCGCCAGTCAGAATGGCTTTAAAAGGGGATTGGGCAAATTCTCGGAGGAGGAGATACATAGCTACCAAACCTACAAGTTCTCACGGCAACAGACTACTTTCAGCATTTAATGCAGTAACCCGTTTACACCAGTGGCTGGGGAACATGGGCTAGAGGGTGCTGTTGCGCTCATGGCCTGCTTCCGGGATCCTGCTTGGCCACTGTGCACAGGGTCTTGGTCGGACCCAGCATGGCTCTTCTGAGGTTCTCAATTCACTTGATTTTATTATGGCAATTACTTCCTGCTCTTTCTCCCCCCAAAAGCGCATGGCAGCATCCATGCTCCTGTTCTGTGCTTTACCCTCACAAGAATGATGCGGGGCAGGTGAGACTGAGAGTCGCTTTCCATTTCCTTTTAGGAATGAGCACCGCAGCAGAGGTAGTTGTGGCCAGGCACTGTGGACTCCGCGTCTTCGGCCTCTCTCTCGTCACCAACATGGTGAGCAAGGACTACGACTCTGAAGAGAGCACAGACCATCACAGTGTGCTGGATGTGTGCCAGAGACGAGCCTTCACCGTCCGGACATTCCTCACGGAACTGGTGGGCAGGCTGGACTGTAGTAACAGCAGTGACCTAAAAGACACCGAGACCTCATACGAAAACGGAGCCTAAAACTAGCTGTGGCTGCTGGCATTGGATCCACTGGGCAAAGACCATGAAGTGAGAGGCAAAGGGGAGACGCACTCACTGGAATCCAAACCGAGTTTGTGTGCAGGGTCCAAACTCCTCACTTCACCTGTTCTGACACCAACTACCAGGTGTGGAAAATTTCTGACTGCTTTGCTTTGTTATGATTTACCCTTTCCTTCTATAGTTGTGCAAACCTGTGGATCCTGAGAGCCACACATAAGTTTACTGCTCTCCTTAAAATACACACAATAAAGACATGTTTTAAAGCAACACATTTGTACATTTCTGTGCTTCCCAGAGGAGAACCTGGGAACTCTGTGGTGGTGTCATGTATTTTGAATGTAAAATGTTCAGGATCATACACAAACAATATACAATTTAGTTTGATAGAAATATCCGAAGCGTTTCCTGTTCCAGGAGTTGTGGCAACCAAACTGCTTTCCGTCCAGGCTTCCCCATGTAATATCCTGCAAGGCGTTGTCCCACTAGCACAACCATGAAGGATGCTGGGGGTCATAGTTCAGCCCCATCCAAGGCTCTGTGTTCCTTCCAAATTGGTGAGGAAGCAGCACTCACGTGGCCTTCCTCGAGCTGGCACCCTCCAGATGTGTTGGACGACAAGTCCCATCAACCCATGCCCAGCATGTTCTGATCTGTGCAGCGCCTAACACCACTTGACCTAAAATCAAAGGCAAGGAGAGACCCCGCCTGGCCTAATCATCCGCATGTAACCCAACATCAAATTTGGTTTACAAAGCGGGATGGGAAGGATTTCAAAAGGGAGAAGACAAGGAGGCCGACGCACCCCTCGGATCGATTTTCTCAGATCGGTTCCTCCCAGATGGGTCGGGCGACAACTCTTGGGAGGCACCCCGTAGAAGAGGCGGAGGATACTGGGAACTGTAGTCCAACCAGCTGCGTGGGCCGCTTTAGCAACGCGCGCTACAGTCGCGCGACCCCGCGCATGCGCACGCAGCGGGGACACAAGGCCGGCGCCGCGAGGGGCCCTTCGCCGGCGGCCGAAAGCCGCGGCGGGAGCGGCGCGCCCAGGGAAGGGCCTGAGGCCGCCGGCCGAGGACGCGGCCGGGAGGGGCGCTGGCGGCGGCAGAGGGACAGTCAGGGCGCTCCGCGGAGCCTCCGCTTGGCCGCCTCCCGGCTTCCGTACCTCCGGCCGTCGCCATGGGGACGGAGGCCGCGCCGCGCGCTTCCCCGGTTGCTAGGAGACGCCGGGGAAGAGCGGCGGGTGGCGGCAGGTAACCCGGTCGGGGCGGCCTGCGGGCGGGGTTGAACCCCCGAGGCGGCCTTCCGGATGCGTGGGACTACAACTCCCAGCATCCCCCAGGCAGCTTGGCCCTCGCAAGAGGCTGGGGGCCTCGGCGAGCCTGACTCCGCAGGGCTCTCATGCCCCGGAGGGGGCGGGCAAGGAAGAAGGGGCCCGCCGAGATGCGGCCTGACTGCAACTCCCATCATCCTTCATCCCTTTGCTGCCTAGTGCAACCAGGGTCGTCCCACTGGCTTCTTTCTGTGGTGCAGCTATAGATGCCCACTTCGTCTCCCCGCTTTGCCCGCCCCTCCATTGTCTCCTGACAACAACCCGGTGAGGGAGGCCAGGTCGAGAGTCTGACTGGCTCAAGGTCACCCGGGGCGCTTCATGGCCAAGTGGGGATTAGAACCTGCATCTCCCCAGGCCAGGTCTAATACTAATACTCTAACCACTGTGCGACTGTGTGAGTGAACGTGGAGGGCTCTTGAAGCAATGAGCAAAGAACGCTGCTGCGTTTTAAAGGGGAAAATGTGTTAAGTACTCCTCTCTTGTCCTAGAGGGATCTGCCATCTTGACAGCTGTTGAGTTTTTCCTCGGTGCTGTGCTTCTTTTGCGGTGTCCCTCTCCCGCTCGAAAATGTCTTTCAGGAATTCCAAGAGTGTCATCAACACCTTAAAACAAGTGGTGAGTCCCAGTTTTGTTCTGCCTTGAGCACGTGCAAGTAACTACGTGTGGGAGAGCTGCATGAATACCTGTGCACTGGGTGGAAACAAAGGGAAAGCGTTGCACTGTTGACATCTAGAGGCGGATTACCATCTTAGGGCTGACAGTGTCAGCATGTTTGTTCTTTGCACTTGACACAAATGGCCATTGAAAAGCAGCTGTATTTTTCAAGGGTATGCGGTCAGTGGGCCTGTGTGCCTGAGAATACACACACTGCAAAACTTACCTATCCGCTCCCTTTATTATGTGAATAATAACCTTGGTGTAGTAAATAAGGGCAGCGGTGCTTTAGGACCCCAGGAGAGGAGCCTCTTGGCTGGCAATCTGTAGAGTAGGAGGGATGGGGGGTTGCCGCAGCCCATGGCATGAGGTAGGTTTGGGAGCCCGGTCAAATAACTGGTTAAATATGATAATGTTCTTGTTCCATAGAAGGTTGCAGAACTCTGAGGTAAGAATGGCCTGGTTTGAGTGCAGCCCATCTTTTCATTGCAGTATGGATCCCTTGACTGAGGGTCCCTTGTTCCCAGCTTTGCACAATTTGGGGTAAACTCCCACCCTCCCACCCTATTATTTACGCAGCAGTACCCCCTCCCCTGCTGTCCTCATGAGAGCGCTTCTGCCCTCCCCATTCACAATCGCAGCCTAGAGTTTTTTTCCTGGCGTAGCTGTTGCTCCTTCTGAACTTGAGCATTTGGGTGGAAGAATGAGAGAAGCGCAAGCCCTTGGTGTGGTGACCCAGACGAAAATCGAAACCTTGCGTGGTGGTGACTGTACTGGAGTTGCCATGCACACACCCCTTTGGTGAACACAGCACAGACACGCAGTGCCAGTGCACATAGTTCAGCCCTCTTGAACAGGACCCCCAGAGCTGGCTGCCTCTGCTCTGTGAGGCACGGTCCATGAGCCTGAATGCATGCACGAGTCTTCAGAAGCAGAGCCTGAGCTCCCACCCAGGTGAGTGGTGGCAGGGGCAATGAGGCACTGCCATGCTAGGAAGTAAGCTGAGGTGCAGAGGACAAGATGCTATTGTCCCCAGACAGGCAAGGTAGCATATTCCTTTACAAAAGAGAAGCACTCTGCATGCCCCCAGGAGCACTTTGTTTTTCGGTTTGTTTTTTAGTTGTGGGGGACAGGAGAAGTTACTGTTCTGCTGAACATCATCTGCTTGCCTCCTTCTTGTGCTATGTTTAGGATTATAGCCAATGGCAAAGAGAAAATGTCTCTCCAAAACCAACATTTAAATCGGCCTTTCCACCTGTTCCATTATCGGAATTTAAAAAAGAAGAAGACAAGAAGTTCCCACAGAAGTCAAAAGACAGGAAATCAGGTTGGGAAAGGTGCTGCGTGGTGTGCCGACGTGCCCCAGTCGCTGGGGAACCCCCGAGGGAGGGTGCTGTTCCGCTTAAGACCTACTTGCTGGCCTGATCCTCTTTTTGCACTCTTATGCCCTGAGAGGGAGAATTGGGTGCTACACCGAATGTTCCTACATTGGAGGCTCTTTCTGTCCATCTCGTCAAGGAGACTTGCATGTCTTCCTGCGGTCTCTTTTCCCATCATTTCCCGTTATTACTTCTTGTCTCCCTGCCATGTTTTGCACTGGAGCTGTGAATTGGGCAGTGTCCCGAGGAAATAATGTCGTGTTCTGTTCCAGAGTGGGGAAAGGGTTTTGGCTTCAGTTTGAAAACGGCAGAGTCTAAGAGACTGAAGCCTTCTTGGCAGCAAACCACAACAAGGGAAACGATGGCGGCAAAAAGCTTGGAGAACATCAAAATTCTGCAGGTACTTGAAGGAAACGTTTTGAAGCGAAATTCTGGGATTAGGTGCTATTCATGCAGACTTGGGGTGATCCTAGAACAGGGTTTGATGACTGGTACATCTGTGCATATCCAGAATTCAAACGGTACCCTGCAGAGTTTGCAACCAGAAATGCCCACATTGGGGATGGGAAGCCACGAGTGCGGTGTGAATGAAAGTGCAGAAGGGAAGGGGGGGCGAACGCATCAGCTGGAGCCGTGCAGGCCTTGCGCATCCTTCAGTGTGTCAGTGGGCGGCAGGCAGCGAACCAGAGAAGAGGTGCACTACTTGTGACCCGCTTTCCTTCAAAAACCCTCAGCGCATTTCCAAGAGCAGGTCCATCAGCCTAGAAGAATTGAAGCGCCATTCCAGTGTTCTCATGGAGAAGAACAAGGGGCTAGTGAAACAGATCACAGACATGGATGCCGAGACCGCCAAGAGCGCCAGGGACCTTCTCCAGCAGTACGATATGTTTGGGGTAAGGCTGGCTGTGCTTCGGGGCAGAGGCAGGATGCTTTGTCACGGAACGTCCAGATTGTGCCCACCTCTGGACCCCAGCTTCTTGCAGGCTCAGTCCCAGAGACAGGACTTTCCAGCCGCATTCATTGGCCAGGCTCTCCGTATCCTGGACGGGCACTTCAGAAGCAGGTCTCCCAGGACATTCGCAATGTATTGAACTTAAAAATTGGAGCAGATCCTGAAATAGCATTGTTGTTAATACTTTGTGGAAAGAAATGAAAATGACATATTAAAGAATTAATAATAAATTTGGTAGCAGCAGCAAAATTGATAATAGCAAAGAACTGGAAGGAGAAATGGTATCTTCAGTTAATTGAATGGTATAAGGAATATAGCAGCTAATTATAAGTTTGGAATGTAGCAGCTAATTATAAGTTGATGTGTGGCATTAGGGTGAAAAAAGAACTGATGAAAAATAATGATTGTAATGATATTATATGGGGTTTGTTTATTGAATATGGGAGGGCATTAAACCTTCAACAGATGCAATGCAATTTTGGATGGAGGGGGTCCTGAAAGAGTGGAAAAAGGAAGGAAAAGAAATACTACACAGCCATGGTCCTGGTAGAGGGGCACACTAAATGAGATTTTTTAATATATATTTTTCTTTTTTTAGTTTAGGGAGAGAGGATTTTTAGTCTATTTTGTGTTGTTTCCTTTTATTACATGATTTTTTGTAATTGTACTGTAATTTAAAAAATTATAAAAATAAGCAAGTTTCCCCCTTTTTCCCCAGGATACCCAACACCAGAGGTCCTCAAACTTTTTGAATAGGGAGCCAGTTGAAAGGCTGTGGTGACTGTTGTGGGCCGGTGAGGGGGCGGCCTGGGGGTGCGGGCCGGTGAGGCACCGTTGGGCACGCTTGTTGGTGGCTCACTCACTCAGAGATCTCCCAGCAAGTCCAAAACCATCTCCGAGCGAGCAAGCCACCTCCTCCCTGCCTGTGTAGGAAGCGTGCGTGTAGGTGGCAAACAGTAGCACGGGCCGGATCCGTCCCACAGGCCGTAGTTTGAGGACCCATGCCCTGCACTCATTGTAGGAAACCAGTCAGTCACGTAGAAGTCGTACAGCAGCCTCCCTCAGCAAGCTGAATGACTTGGGTCTGATCTTGGAACTATGTGGCTCTGTACCCTATAGGAAACTGGGATCAAAGCGGGGTGGGGGGGTGCTGCCTTGTGCAAGCGTCTTTCCTCTGCTGCTAAGATCAGAGGTTGCTGAAAAACATAGGAACGTATGTGGTCCCACTGATCCTCCGAGGCCAGTACTGTCTGGCTGCCAGTGACTCTCTGGGGTTTCAGTAAGGGCTCTTTCCCAGCCTCACCCCTGTGGGCTAGTGGTGAAGCGTGCTGACCTGGGCTCAGGCAGTCTCGGTCCTAGCCCCCACTCCGGAATGGGGCTCGGTGGGTGACTTTGCGCCAGTCACAGGCGCTCAGCCCAGCCAGCTCACAGGATTGTTGCTGTGAGGGTAAGGTTGACAGGAGGAGGAAGAGGAGAGTTTTGTAAGCCACCTTGAGTTCCTTGGAAGGAAAAAGCCCTACCAGCCTCTGCATTCAAAGCATGCTCTCTGCCACTGACTACAGCTGTTCCCCTTAGCCCAGGAATGTCTGAAGTCCCCACACCTGAGAGTGTCAGCCTAGATGTCATCTTAGATTAGAAGCTGAAGCCCAGAGCGCCCTCCCTCCCTTTCCCCCGCCACTGGCCAGCCTCCTGCGATGCGATGGAACAGGCATTTTCAGTTAGTAAAAGGTGTGGGAATTGAAAAATTACTGTGCGAGTTCACTCTGAAGTAACTCTTGCTCTGTCCAATGAGCCTTACTCCCCAGTAAGTGTGTTCAGGATTGCAGCCAAAATTGCGGTGAGGTGGAAGTGGACAAGCAGTGGAGAGGTCTGTGGAGCAGACAGGCGATTGGGAAACTCGTCACGAAGGGGGCGGTGTGGGGAGGCTGAAGGAGGGAGCACAGGGGAAAGCAGAAGTAGCTACCTAGAAAGGGGGGGTGGAGAAAGCAGCCCAACCTTTGGACCAAAAGCCTCTGCTCTTAAGATTCTGAGGCGCATGGGATGCACCCCGGCCTGCCCAGCCTCCACGTCTTACTCTCCCAGTGCCCAGTGGCAGGCTCTCTTCCTTCTCCTGCCCGTAAGGGATGGGAATAAGGAGAGGTGAGCCTTCCCTGTGCTGTGTGGCAGCGCACAGGCCGCCCGAGGAGGCGGTTCTTGCAGCTCTTTCGCCAAAGCCGGCGTGCTCGAGCGGGGCCTGTGGGTGGCCTGCGAACTGCCCTCTCTGAGCTCTTGGGCTGCCCTGAGCCACGGGAACTGCTTCTCCTCTCTTCACAGACAGTCCTCTCGACTCTTCGGGACTCAAGTCAGAACCAGGTGGGGGTCGCCAAAGCCGAACTCCAGGCGACGGAGAAACTGGTGGAGAAGAATATTGGAAGTAAGCTGTGCCAGAGTAGATGGCCCAGGAGGCCCCTTCTGACTCGCTCTGTTTCTATGTTTCTGTGTTTCTCTTGTTTCTGTGTTTCTCTTGTGGCAACGGTATTTTCCCTCTTCGTGGCCAGAGAAGTTTGCTGCTGTAAAGGAGAGCTTGCACAGTTTCTTCGAAGTCTGGTCTTCATTTCATTCTCTGTTTTACTGAAGGTAGAGTTTTCTCGGTGGCTTCAAATTGTCGTGAGCCATTCTGAATAGTGTGCAGGCAGAAGGGCATAGCAATGCATTTCTCATGCAGTGAAATCAGGCGCCACACGGGAGGCCCTGTGCTTTGCTCTTCCTCTTCCCGTGTTCGGCCCTCAGAACTGGACCTGGAGATGAAGCGCATGAACACCAAGGTGCACGCCCTGCAGGAGGAGCTCAATGTGCTGAGAACATACATGGACAAGGAGTACCCGGTGAAAGCAGTCCAGATCTCGTCCCTGCTGCGCAGCATCCGCAGCCTGAGCGAAGAGCAACAGGTGCGGGAAGGGGGCTTTGGGCAGCCTCCCCTAGTCCCACTGCAGGCAGGGCGGGTGGCACGTGGCCCGTCTAACCTGCCCCCTGCACTTCTGCCCCAGGATGAATTGGAAGACATTGAGGACCTGTCGAAGCGCTTCCTGGACACGCTGGCAGGGAAGGTGTGGGAGGAGCAGGAGCACATCTTGCAGGACCTCGCGGAGGTGGGTGGGAGGGGTTCTCCTCCTGACGGTCAGGAGCCGAGGGTGTGGAGCGGGCTTCCCCTGGAGGAGGTGGAGGCCCCATCGGTGCGGGTGTTCAAGGACAGGCTGGACATGCGCATGGTGGGCATGTCGTGAGCGTTGCCGGCTGGAGCCGGGGGTCAGACTAGTTGGCCCGGGAGGCCCCTTCTGCCTCGCTCGGTTTCTATGTTTCTGTGCTGCCCCATGCGGGAAAACGCCTTTAGGCACTCCCACAAGCCCCTCAAAGCAGCAGTGAGTGATACAAACAGCCCCCGCCTGCCTCCTTCGGGGCCTGGACTACGAGGAATAAGTAGCAGGTTGCTCTTGCCGGGCAGGCACTTGGGCTAGCTGTCCAGTGTGCATGATCTCCCCTATGCAGAATAGGTGTGCTAAGGCTTTGCTTTTAAAAAAGCAGTCCTTGCCTGGGGCTTCCCCGGAACTTGCCTTCCAGGATCCCAGGAATCCTTCTAAAGGACGTTTCCCCCGTTTCTCCGTAGAAGAAGCTGATGCAGTACCAGGATGGCCTTGAACAGATGCATAAGAACAACAGGGAACTGAAAAGACAAATAGAGACACAAAAGGAGGCAAGTGGTTTGGGGACGGCAGCCAGTGGCTGGGCAGGAAATGCCGTGCTGGCCACCTGGCCACCGCGCCAGCTGGTCTCTGGGCCTCCCTCTGACCACCAGCTTACCTAGTGGTCACACAGCTGGAGCCTGGCCTGAATGCGGCAAAAGCTTGTGCAAGCACAAGGGAAGGGGGGCCCTGAGTGGAGGGCCGCATGCTCCCAGTTCAGGAGAAGACGTGGCTTGTGCAATGAACGCAAAGCACGCCCAGTGTGGGCTGCGGAGGGACAGTGGGACACTGAAATACCCCAACCCTGCACTCCTGTTGGACTGGCTGTAATAGGCAAACCTAGGCTGGGCATTTGTCCCAAGCCTGGAGGAGGAGGTGCGCTCTCCTCTCGGTGGGTTTGGCTGCCACTTGCTGAGGCGCGGAGGGCATCTTAGCACGCTTGCATCCCTTGGGAATCTCTAGCCCGGAGTTAAAGCGCCTTGGAAAGAATCGGAGGTGCTGGGAGGGGAAGGGGAGGTGCTCTGGGCCTGGCCAGGAGAGCTGGGGCGGAATCCAGACTTGCTCATTCCCCCTTTAACTCTTCCAGATAATTGATGAACTGGTCGAAGAAATCCAGGATTTGCACAGGAGCATCATAAAGCTGCATCACTCTGTGGGGGACCCGCGGGATGTGATATTTCCAGACGTCCTTCTCCGTAGACCCAAGTAAGCCCCTTTACCTGGGTCCCAAGCAGCAGGAGTGGCTGCTGGGGTAGGGGTGGGGGGCGTGCTCACATCTTTGTGCCATAATCCATGGCAGGCAACTGGTGTCTCTCCAGATGTTTTGGCTTGCGGCTCGCGTCAGGCCTCATCAGCATAGCCAGGCATGAGGAATGCTGGTGTGGCGAAACACCTGGAGGGTCTCAAGTTGCTGGGCCCACTTTGAGCACAGAGAGTTTCTTTCACTCTGCAGCGGGCTCCACCCTGTCTTGGAAAGGCGGTCCTGCTCACCCCCACTCTGACTTCTGCTCCTTTTGCAGCTGTTGCCTTTCCACCTGCAAGAGCAACTTGCGAGTCTTGGCCCTCCTGTTCTGGATTGCGTGCCCGCCTCTCAGTGCGCGTGCCCTTTGCAGTCCGTGGGAAGCCGGCCACTGGGGCCCCAGCCACTCCTGGCTCCAGCTTCCTGCTGGCCATCCAGGACCACCCTCTCCTGAGCAGATGCAGACAACGCCCCCGGGTGCTTCCTTTTGCTCTGCAGAGTTGTCTTCGCACCCCAAGGCTTCTGTGTCCCCAGGCAGCCAAGCTCCGCTGTCCACTTGTGGGCCTGATGCCTTCTTTGTTCTTTCCCTCCAGATGCACCCCTGATATGGAGATTGTGCTCAACATCCCCACAGATGAGGACTTCCCCCTGTAGTGGCTGGAGCTGCTTTGCCTGGCACACCTGAGCAGCAACCGCATTCTTGTCGACTGCAGAATGTCTGCCTTCAGCTCCGCCGAGCCAAGCCAACCATTAGCAGCCCAGGCTGCATTTTTTCAGCCTTAACCTTCCGCTTTCTCTCCGACTTCTCCTGCATTTCAGGACCTCAGAAGACTGTATTAAAGATAACCCGGGCAATCTAAAGGAGTCTGTGTTTCAGATGATCCCCAGGACCCCATGAATAGCCGTGCCTCTGTTGGCACTGCGCCTCACTCATTGGGCTCTGATGCTCTCAGCGCCTGGATAAGCAAACAGGTGTGCGGAAAGTTAAAGGGAAAGCAAGGGACTCGCGAGGCCTGCCCAACATGTCCTGAACAGTTTGTGCGTCTCCTTAAAACTTGTGGGTGAGAGGGAAACCTCAGGCTGTTTCCAGAGGACAATTTCTGGCATTCTTGCTCACTTCAAGGAGTGATGCAAGCAATATGTGGGAGATGCTACGCCTTTTTATATGGAATGCCCGGAGCGAGCACAGCAAGCTCAGCCTGCGACCAGCGGCAGCCCTGCAGCAGTTCCCGCCAGTTGGGGGAACTGGGGTGAAGTCCTGGCACCGGACTTCCCACTGCCCGCCAAACAGGACGTGATGGCGTGGGCACTGTCACGCTGAGTGTGCCGTCTTCTCGTAATGGAACTCACTGCAGCGGGTGCACGGCAGCTGAGCGGCCTACAGCGCAGTGTGCGGGAGGGCTGCGTTACCTCCCTCTTCTCCTCCGATTTCCGTATCCCATTGGCACCAGTGGGAGCTTTCCCTCTAATGCAGGCGGCATGTCGTGGGCCAGGCAGTTTTCACTGGAGCGCACCCCGGGGGAAGGGCAGAACCTCGCTACTCAGTGGGCCCCCCGCTCCCTCCTCCCCACCTTTGCCATAGGAGTTGTTGTTTTGATGTTCTTATTCAATGCAGTGCCACCTTTAGAGTCACAAGTAGTTAAGCACTGCATCCAACTCACTGATGATGACGACAACCCCACTGTTGTCTACTCTAACGGTGGGTCAAGCACAAGGTTTTCCTGGGCTGCTGGAGTCTTTTAACAGGAGATTCTGTGCGCTGAGCCTTGGCTCTTCCTGCTGTGAAGTAAGAGTTTCTGCTGTCCCCTTCTGCATTTCCCTGCATTCCTGAAAATAAGACACCTTGGAAGGATGTGAGGTGTTCTACCTGAGCAAAGTGAGCAGTGTGTTTGGGATGGCTTCATTTCAGCAGGACAAGTAAGGCAGGAAATGTCCCAAGATCTGCCATGGCATTGCAAGAGGGCCACATGGTACAGCACTAGTTGCCAATTGTCATGGCCCAAGGAGAAGTCCTGAGGGAGGTTCGTGCCTGTGGGAACATTTATTCACTATTAAGTTTCCTGGAAATAGGGAGAAGTGTTTGAAGTGCAGGCATCAAAGCAAAATATAAAGTGGGTAGAATAAAACAAAGCAAATAATAAATGCTTCATAACATCTTGAAGCCAACAGCTGACTAAAGTACTAGCTGCATGGAAGGTGGTTCTTCGTACCCCTGGGAGAATAAAAAGGCCTTAACTTGGTACCAGAAAGACCAGGCGACCCCCTCCAGTGAGCGTGTTCCCCAGCAGAGCACCACCCCTGAAAGGGCCACCCATCCTGTGGGGGCACCTGGAGGAAGGCCTCAGGGTGATCTTCAGGTCTGGGTATTTAAATGTGTGTGGGGGGTGGGGGTGGGGACTGGTCCCAGGCCATTTAGGAGCCGGGACTGGGAATGCAGCCCGGAAACGGATTGGGCCGTGTACAGCAGCGGCTCCGCCACGTGCAGATGAGTCCGTCTTCCCGCAGCTTGTGCTTGCTGAAGGCTCTCCTGGCTCTGCAAGCAAAAGGAGCCCCCTGCATTGTCGCCCCCAGCACCCATCAGTCGGGATGCGCGGCTTGCCCACGGGGCTGCAGCCTCGCCTTCTGCCGCTAGGTGGAGCCGGTCGCCATTCGGTCTGGCCAAGGGAGATTGCGCGGCGGGGGGGGGGGGGCGCCCTTTTCCTTGGCTGTCGAGGATTAGGATGCGCGTCTGCAATCTAGTACAGGGCAGGGCGGTTGGCTGGCTGGCGCCCTTCGCTGGGGAGCCAGCGCTGATTCTTGGCCAGGCCCCAAGAAGCGCCCTCGTTTAGGAGCTGCCAAGGGGGCAGCCCCCGTCCCACTTTAGGATGTTGAAATGCCCTAGCGGTACATGGAGTCTTACAGAGCAGGGGCCGGTTAGTGGTGGGGGACAGCAGGAGCACGTTTCAGGAAAATCCCCTGGCACGTTCAAGCTGAGGACGCAAAGCGGGGTGAGGCCAAGCCCTTGCGGAAAGGGCGAGTTCTGAGGCGGCTGTAAGGAATGAAGTTGTTCATAGCAACTTGAATCAGTTTTATTTGATGACTCAAATGGCAATGCATAAGGGAGGAAAAATCATGCTTGATTTTGCAAATCTCTACACTACGGAGCTCCCCCTTGGTCGCTTTTTTAAAAACTAAAAAGAACCCTACGCTGTAGCCTCATACAGAAGGTATGTCAGATACTGTGTCTTGGTTTTCCAGGCTTTTCTCGGCTCTGCAATGCTGTGCAGGGACATGGGCCACCAGAACTTCCCCCAGCTCTCACCTCTGTACATCTGCACAACGTCAGGGCCTTAAGAAGCCCATGTGAGATCGTAGCTCGGAGCACAGGACTGGGACCCAGGAGATCGGGGTTTTAGTCCCTCCTTGGCCACGGAAGTCATTAGGTGACTTTGGGCCGGTCCCTGACTCTCACCTACCTCGCAGGGTTCTTGTGAGCATGAAGATGGTGCTATAGGAGCAGCTCTGGGTTCCTTACATGGGGGAGACAGTGAGATAGAAATGCAATGTAAGAATGGCAACACTGCCAACTTTATACGTGGGAAGACATTTTACGCAAAGAAGGGAATAATCTTGCTACCCTTTTCTGTAGGCTTTCACTCTTGTTGTTGGTTACTCCTTTGAGGAAAAGGAATGTATTACATAAAGTGTTTTGAGGCTGACCTGCATGAGCAGCCAAGAGCCAAGAGCTTTGCTGGCAGCCAATGAAGCATTTTGCCCTCTGTTTACTGTTTTCGTAGCCTTTCACCATGCAAAGCAGTGTGCCATCCTCGTCTGCCTTTACATCCAGGGAGGTAGGTCAGGATCGTTCCCCTTTCACAGCCCAGAAAGTGCAGCCTGCTTGATGGGTGAATTAATTACATAGTGCCATTAATGAACTTGATGGAGTAAGTGTCAAAAAAGAAAAACGCAAAGAATTAGAAGACGGCGAGCATCAGACTAGTACCTAGCAAGATTTACCCTGGAATATAATAGTTTCTGTGTGGATGAATTTGGAGAGGGGAGAATCTTCTTGGGCTCATGCAGTTTTCCTCAAAGGAGGCACCTAAAGGTACTTCTTCCCAGGACTAGAAAACAAAAGGCAGCTGTAAAAGTTTTTCATTTTAGAAAAGAGTGTAAGGATTCATGGGCTGCAGTTATTAAAATCGGAAGGTGCTGGGCACTTTATAAACCAGAGTAAATCTGACTTGGAACTATTTCAGGTTCTAGCAAAGAAACAGGTCTTCATCTCTTGGAGCATGCAGTCTAAACTTCAACAGGCAGACGAAGGAGGGAAGTGAGGGAGAGGCCGCAGCTGTCCTGCTTCAGACACGTCGAGAAAAGCTTGGATAAAGGCCATCATGCCAGGGGACAGTTGAGAGCAGAAGAAGAAAAGGAAGGTCGAATAAGAGAGGGACAGACTCCGTAAAGCCTCGAATTTACAAGGGCCGAAGTGGGCTGTCCAGGGCAGGCTCTTGTTCATACAGTTGCCGTGAGTCAGCGCCAACCTGGCGGCACATGGCAGCAACATCAGGTGCAGTAGTTTAGGCCAGTTCCTGAAAAAGTGTTGCCACTCAGCGCTGAGAGTGCCAACTGGCACTCTGGCTACTCTGGCCTGGCTGTGTGTGCCGGACACTGAAATCTTGCAGCCCCACACGGTTTTGCCCACTGAGGGAGGGGCAATTTGGACCGACCCAGCTCAGTTTGCCAAGGGGAACCAGGAGCTTTGTACTGCAACATCAACGTTCCTGATCAATGTCCATGCCGGCTGGTCCAGGCATCTGAAGCATGTTCAGGATGAACAAAGAATTCCAACAAGGAAAAAGGGTAGAGGAGAACGGAAGAAGCCCAAGTGGCTTCACTAAAAGCTTAGGGGGATCTGAAAACAAAAGGGGCATGTATAGGAAGTGGAAGGAAGGCCATACAGGCAGGTAGCAGGGAATTGCGGGAATGGCGTCAGGAAGGCTAAAGCTAGGAATGAACTGAGGCTAGCCAGGGTTGAACCAAGAAACCAAAAATCCTCCTTCGGGTATGTCCACAGTAAAAGACAGAGAGAAACGGGTTCAACTACTCAATGTGGGTGGCAAAATGATGAGAGATGACAAAAGGCAGAAGTGCTCAATTCCTACTTCGGCTCAGTCTTTCCTCAAAAAAAGATCCATGACCTTCCTGAAGAAAGGAAAGTATAAGCAGATGGAACAGGACAACAGCTCGAGATTGGTAGGCAAACGGTCAAGGATCATCTAACTGGGTTGGATGAGTTCAATTCTCCAGGGCCTAACGAACCTGAGCCTAGCATGAGAAAGGAACCGGCAGAAGAACTCTCAGTGGTTCTGATATTTCTCAAAGATAAATCACAGATGGCAGGAAAAATGCCAGAAGGGCTCATGTCCCCATCTTCAAGAAAGGGGGAAAAGTAGGACCTGGGAACCACAGACCAGTCAGTCTGGCATTAATCCTTGGGGAAATCCTGGAGCAGGTTATAAAGCAGTCAGTCTGCAAGCACCTTGAAAACAATACAGCGATTATTGGAAGCCAACATGGCCAAGAAATCAAGAACCGACCCTGCCAGACTGATTTTGTTTTTTGATTGGGTAACCTTGCTACGGACATACCTTGACTTCAGCAAGCTTTTGATGAAGTGCCCCATTAGCAAACTAGTAAAAAGTGGGCCAGATGGAGCAACGATCAGGTGGATCCACCGTGGGCCACAGATCTGGACTCACGGAGTGCTCACAATGGCACCTTCTCAGACTGGGGAGAGGTAACAAGAGGGGTACCGCAAGGTTCAGCCCTGGGTCCAGAGCTCTTCAACTTTTTAAAGATTTGGATAAAGAAGCGCAAGGAATGATTATCCAATTTTCAGATGACACAAAACTAGGTGGGAGAGCTGATATCCTGGAAGAGGCTCGCCTGGCACCAATGTTATATTCTTTCCGGTGTCAGGGGAAAACCTTTTTATTTTTCTATTATTTTAATGTGTGGTTGATTTTAACAGGGGTTTTTTAATTTAATGTTGTTGGATGCTGTACTGTCTTGTTTTATTCTATTTGTTCTCTTGTCGTGAGCCATCCCAAGGCACTCGTGGTGGACGGGTTAGAAAAGCTTTTAATAAATAAATAATAAGACAGAAAGAAGATTCAAGGTGGTCTTGATAGGTTGGAGCATTGGGCTGAAAACAACAGAATAAAATTCAGTAGGGACAAATGCCAAATTCTGCACCTAGGAAAAAGAAACCAAATGCATCTTTACAAGGTGGGGAATATTTGGCTCAGCAATAGTGCAAGTGAGAAGGGTCTTGGGGATGAGAAGCTGCAAATGAGTCATCCATGTGATGCGGCTGCAAAAAGGGCAAATGCTGTTTAAGCCTGCATGAACAGAAGCAGCACTTCCAAATCACGTGAAGTACTAGTTCCCCTCTGCTCTGCTCTGGTCAGGCCACATCTGGAGTACTGTGTCCAATTTTGGGACCACAGTTTAAGAAAGAAGCTGAAAAGGGTTCAGAGCAGGGCAACAAGGGTGAGCAGGGGACTGGAAACAAAGCCCTGGGACGAGGGATTGAGAGAACTGGCATGTTTGGCCACAAGAAGAGAAGACCAAGGGGAGATATAGTAGCACTCCTCAAGTACTTGAAAGGCCGTCACAAAGAGGAAGGCCAGGATCGCTTCTCAATCATCCCAGGGTACAGGACATGGAATAACAGGCTCATGTTCCAGGCAGTCAGATCCCAGCTGGAATTCCTGACGGTTAGGCCCAATGACCGTCTCTCCCTTCCAACTCTTCTATCCTATGATTCCAAGATCTCAGCAAGGCTGGCCAATTAATCTCCAGGCCAACCGCAATTATGCTTCTTGAAGGTGATGGAAGATCGGGTGCGTCGGTAAAAGGGGAGCAGGACACAGAACTGAACCTGTAGATCTTTGGGGCTTAGCAAGAGGCTCAAGGAGAAAGCCCAGATCTGCGGAACAAGGTTGTCCATGTCTTTCATTTCTTGGGAATGTGGGGCTGGAGGTGCACGGGGCAGAGCCAACATTGTTAGTGAAGTGAGCCGGCCTTTGGGTTAAGTTCAGCCTTTGGGAGGAGTTCCTGCGAAGCCGCCCCCAGCTCGCCTGCTCCCCTTCCGAAGCTATTCTCTGCAGAAGGCTGGGAAAGGGGAGTCCCGAGAGTGATGAGGAGCTGATACAATGGGGTGGGATGGCTCCAGGCCAAGGAAGTCTCGGTGTTGCTGGAGGCCAAGGTGTCCAGACGGAACTTGGGGGTCCCACCATGAGCCTCAGTTGCTGAGAAGGAAACCTCAGCCTGGTTTGCAAAGTTCTAGAACAATCTGCCCAGCCAGCACTGGGCAACGAAGGCTGAATCGCAGGAATGGTTTGAAAAATGTTCCTGTTGCTTCATCTCGGGCGTGGTGACCTCAGATGTATTGGCCTGCGATTCCCACAATGCCCCAGCCAGCTGTGCAGCCCATGCGAGATGCACCGCAACACACGAGGAGGGGAAAGCTGGGGAAGCCTGGCGCGGCCCTTCTCTTTGGGTCACATTTCTCTTCTCCCTTGCGCAAGAATCCTGCCTGAGCGCTGCTCAAAGCTGTTTCCTATTTGGGCGAAACGAAATAAACATTAAAATAAACCGTTGGCAGCTTGGTCCGGATCCGTGGAGCTCGGGGCTCGGATTCCCGTCGAGGAGCGGACGGCGAGCCCGCGGAGACGCTTCGGGCCGTCTGCACATGCCCGGGCGCGCTCGTGCAGCGCCGCCTGCGGCGGAAGGGCGTCCCGGGATCTCGCGGCAGGCCGGGCCGGGCCGGGCGGGGGCGGGGGCGGGGGGGCGTCCCGCCCGGAGCAGCGCGCAGGGAGGGGGCGCCACCGCTCCGGCTTTAAAAGCGCCTCCCGGGGCCGCGGCGGCGGCGCTGCGCCATGAGGCCGGGCGGGACCGACGGGGCGCGTGGCTGGGGGCGCCCGGAGGCCCCCCAGGAGCGCCCTGCGGACGGGGAGCGGCGTTAAGCGGCGAGCCGAGGTGAGGCGAGGCGAGGCGAGCGGCGGGAGAGGGAACTTGCGACGGCGAGCCGTTCGCGCCGCCCGCGGCCGACGGGGCTGCACCGCCTGCCCGGGCGCCGAGCTAAGCGAGCGGGGGGCGCCGGAGCCCGCGCAGGAGCCCCCGGGCAGCCCGGGTCCTGCGCGGGGCTGGGCTCCGGCTTCTAGCAGGCGTGGCCCGAGGCGCTGGGGCGAGGGGGCCTCTGCGCGCGTGCGGAGGGCTTCCTGCGCCCGCCCGCTCGCTCGTCTTTCTGGGCTTCGAGCGGCGCGGGGTGCAGCGGGGCGGGGACCGCTTTGAGCAGGACCCCGCGCGGCTCCCTCCGCTGTCCGCGTCCGCCGGTGCGCAGCGCGCCAGTTGGGGAAGAGCCGGCACGGCCCCGGCCCCGGCCCCGCGTCCCCCGCAACGTCCAGCGCTGGTTCGGAGCCACTCTCAGGCCCCGCACAGGGACCGCCCGGCCGTCCTCTGGACCGGCCCGGAAATGCTCTTTGCACGCGCTCAGGCACACGCTCGCCTTTATCCTTTAGCGGTGCGGGGGCCAGCGCGCGGCATGGCGAACCCGGGCCGGGGCTCGCTCCGTTGGCAGAGACGGGAGCGTGCATAGGTTGTGGAGGTGCGTAATTCAATGCCTCCGCAGCGGCGACAATGACTTGCTGCATTGCAACCAACTTTCCCTCTGAATTTTTAACCATGTTTTGGAGGCGGCAAACGCCTGCTGTGGCGTTGGGTTACCGGTACCGCCATGAAACCGGACCCTGGCCTGGAAAAACGCAGGTGCCGGGGCTTTCGTTCCGCAGGAGGGCGATTGGGGGGGGGGGGGCAAGGGCTGCGCCTTTTACTTCTAATTTGTTGTAGCTGTTTTTATAGCCAGCGCTTGGGTGCTAATGCGACCCTGAGAACTAGCTAGCAAAACAGCTAGCAAAGCACTATTCCTGTTAAAAGACTGCAAGAAAGCGCCCGCAGCTCTGGCTCCTGCAGACAGGCAGGGGAACGATCCCGGGGGAAGGCAGGCAGGGCCGTCCGGGGAGGAGCAGCTGAGCTTCCGGCCTCCGCATGCAGGGCAGGGGAGGGAGCGCCCGAGCTCCCCAGAGGCCCCGTTTCAGAGGCCCCTGGCAGTTGGGAGATTTTTTCCGTCCAGCCCTGATGGCTTGTTTAACATGCTTCTTTTTTTCTTTTTCTTTTGGTCCTTTTTGCAACGGAGAAATGACTTGCAGCAGCCCTGGAGACGCAGCGGCCTGGCCTGTCTCCCATTAGCGGTGAAAGTAGCGTTTGTGTGTGCGCAGAAAGGGAGTTCTTTCTTCTTCCTTTTCCTCTTGTGCAAAAACGAGTCCCATGCGGTGGAAGAACCCGTGCAGAGCGGGACCTCCCCGCTGACCCCGGTGCTTTTCTGTTTCTGCACCCATTTCATGTGAAGCCACGAGACAACCGTGCGCTCAGCATGCACTGCTCTCTGCTCCCTGTCCGTCCTTCAGAACAGGGCAGCCTTCGCTCCGTGCTCTCCAGACCGTGCAGCCCCAGACGCTGAGGTCTTTGCCAGCCCCAGCAAAAACGTGATTTCAGGCCTACGGTTTATTTCTGCATTATCTTTCGATCCCCCTTTTTGTGGAAGGAATGCAAGGTGACTTAGATCTCCTTCCTCCTGTCCATCTTACAACAAGCTGTGAGGGTGCGCATCGGGCTGGCTGGCCAGAGTCACCTGGAGAGCTTCGTGGCTGCGTGGGAGCAGACCTGTATCAGCCGAGGCCCAGCCCAGCCAGCCGCACTGGCCGTCGTGTGCCTTAAGGTGGTGGTGCTGGGGCAGCTGGGGTTGGGCGTCTGAGTCTTGTGGCAGACGCCACATGGCTGGTCAGGGACTCGAGGCAGATGTGCAGAT
Organism: Varanus salvator macromaculatus; assembly: GCA_023646645.1. NCBI lineage: Eukaryota > Metazoa > Chordata > Lepidosauria > Squamata > Varanidae > Varanus > Varanus salvator. Next base: position 2,616,021 of record JAIXND010000771.1, on the reverse strand, counting down.
CGTTCACAAGTGAGCCATTTGTTTCGTGAGCAAAGTCTTCTGTCAACTGTAGTGCATGGGGCACTTTGAATTTGCAAAGGGGCCCGGCTGAATCGCGTTTGGCCTTTAATCTGGTGCAGCGACCCTGTGAGGTCCATTGCAGCCCCAGTGAGCGCCAGTCCACCTTTTCCTTCGCTTCCCTTCCCATTGTAGTTTCAGTTCCTGCCTGAGCTCACACCACCCCCTTCTGTTTGAGCGGCTGGGTTGGCTTCCCTGCAAGGATCATGCAAAAGCCAGGAGTGGCAGGCCTGATCCATTCTGGATAGACTCACCGTTTATTTCATCACCGATGCAAAAGACAGCAGGGGGCCGATCCTCGGGAATGGCAGCTGTGGGGTGTCGCGGGAAGGGAGAGCCGGGTGCATTTGGGGGGGGTCCCTTGCACCTGCTCATACTTCGCTCATTAGACTTCAAGGTGAAGCCGAAGGCTTGGGGCGAATTCTGAGGTGTGGCCTGAAGGGGAGGCAGGAGTGGCTCTGTGTTCAGACCTTTTGGGAAGAAGGGTCGGGCCTGGGATGGGAAGGGCCAGGAGCACTTTCACCTGCATTGACGGAAGGGCACACGAGCCGTTCGGAGCCATAGGCGGAGCGCGTGTGCATTTTGGCATTTAACCTGTGGAATATTTTATACCCGAGTGTGGAAAGTAGGAGCAGAAGCAGCTCTGAGCATAGTTGTGCCAACACTGACTGGTAGGGATTCTGCTGGCCTGCTCTGCCTGGAGAGGTGGCAGATGGGACTTGGGAGCTTCTGCATGCACAGCTGGGGCTCCTCTAAAAACAGTTCCAACCTGAGTCCTGCAGAGCCACCAAGTGCCACTAAGCGCCACTTGCCACGTGGGAAAGACACGCTTGGACTGAAAGGGCTCGGAATGTCCTCTGAGCACATTCTGAGCCTGGGAATTTGGCTTGGATCTGAACCCTCCGTCCGTTCGCATCAAAGTCCACTCCTAGTTACTTGACGCTTTCTTCTTTTTAGCCACCTAACTCTGGTGGGGAAAGTCAGGTGGTTGTTGCCACCAAGTAACCACTCGGAGCCAGAAGATCCTGACGTACATTTTGCGATACGGAAGTGGATATAAACCCCGGTCCGGTCCTTGATCTGTTGGAATTTTGCACAAATGGTTTGCAACTCCCGGTTTCACTTTTGGGGGCTGCCTCTGCTTTGCCAGATGCTTCTAGGGACGCTGTCCAGTAGACACAAGCGTGTGCACGCACACACACACGCGCGCGCACACGGCCTGTCCTGCCATTGGGTTCTAAAGTCAACATACCCAAAAGGTTGCAAACCGTTCCACCCACCCCTGCTTCTAAGTTTAAAAGTTGTTTGGACGGTCGCGGGTGCAGGGTGGATCCCCGTGATGGAATGATTTATGCTTGTTTGCTTTGGGCCCGCATCCAACACAGACGAGCAGAAGGAGCGCCACTGGGAACGGCCGCTTCTTCTCCGCCAGCGGGCCGTGCCCGGCCAGCCGCCCCACCCCGGGGCAGGAAGCGGCCTTGGCAAGGAGCGACTCGACTCGGGGGCTGACTTTCTCTGCTGGTCTTTTGGCAGAAGATGGCACTGAACACCCAGCGAGGAGGCAGCGCGAGTCCTTGCTGGAGACGGGCCAGCACCCCACTTCCCGCCTCCTGTGGGCTTCGCCCGGGGATACTGAGCGCTCGCCCCAAACTGGCACGACCCCGCCACCCGCAGCTGGGACAGTCCTCGTCCTGCGAGCCCCAAGGGCACCTGCCGGAGCCACGTGACAGCTGGTCTTCGGGGTCCTCGGATGAGTCGTGGGAATCGCTGTACCGAGTGGTGCTTCTAGGTGATCCCGGAGTGGGCAAGACCAGCCTGGTCAACCTTTTTGCTGGGGTTCAGGAGAAGGATTTGCCGGAACAGCATAGAGGTAGGACCTCTTCCGATTCCGGGGGGGTGGGGGATCGGGAAGGTTCCAGGAAGTGGTGACCCTGCAGCATCAGCGCTCATGGCCTGTCACCCCACAAATTCAGCTCTTTTGTGGCCAGCTCTCTTGGTGTAGGAGTTCCCCGTGAATCGTTTTCACCCTATTGCAGATGCCTTGCAAAGTGGCTTATTGACTTGAGCTATCTGGAACACGCCGTTACACAACGCGCCCCTTAGCCATGAGAGCTCAAAGAGAGCCTCTGTCTTCAGAAGCAGTGTACCTTGGAGCAAAGGAGAGCAGCCATTATCCCAAGGAGCCCGGGGGTCGCAGCCTGGGGGCTGAGGCTGGACCTGGGCGTTCTGTTGGGGAATGGCAACGTCTGCACGGGGTACATTCTCCACGCAGTTCCTGGACCAGCGTTTCTTAGAGAAGGGACTGAACGGCACCATCCTTCTTCGCATGTGGATTGTCGAGGGGACGGTTGTGTGAACAGCCTTCCTGCAGGAGGGGCAGGTCCTGTGAGCAGGAGAGTCTTCGGCGGCCACTGTCAGGGTCGTGCTCTCGCTTGCCAGGGCAGTCGGAGGCTTCCTGTGGCCCCCGCCGTGCAGTTTAGCTGTAAAACCGAGCCAGGGCTTGCGCTGGCCTTCCTGCGGTTTGGAACAGAGGCTTGCCGTGGTCCGGGGCGTTCAGCCAGGGGGTTGGGGTCAGGCCCACTTGCTGGCCTGCCTCCACTCCGGCTCGGGCACTGGCTCTGGCCACCCCCCCGGCAAGCCCACCGGTGGTGGTCCCGGTGGCCGCAAAGGTCCAGGAGCAAGAGCAGCTGCTGGCCGTGTGCTGTGAGTGTCCGGGAGCTGCTCGCCCCGTCTTCCTAAGGCCAGCCGGTGGAAGCTTCGACTGCCACCCCCATGCTGGCCGGGGGGGGGATGGGACTTGTAGTCTAACAAGCCTGGGGGGAGGGCTGCGCTGGAGCAGCGTGGCCTCACGCAGCTGCCTGGCCCTTTTCAGAGGACTCCTACGAGCGCACCTTGTCTGTGGACGGCGAGGAGACCACGCTGATGGTGATCGACAGCTGGGAGGCCAACCGCCGGGTAGGTGGCAGAGCCGTGCACGTGCGGATCGTGTCCCCTCGAGGTCAGCACTGGCTCGTGGCCAGCAGGGAGGCTCTTAGGCCTGGAGAAAAGAGCTGCTCGAGAGGGCAGGATCCTATCCATGTTATTGCTCTGGAGGAGAGATGCGGAGCATATTCCCCTTTGCAGGGATGCCCTGGAGGCCGTAGGAGCGCCGTTTTCCTTGGCGGGCATTTATCTTTCAGAACCTCCTTCCTGCGCAGCCCACCGGTTGTTTCAATCCTTGGGCTGATGAGCAGCCTGTGGGGAAAGAGCCATCCGGGGTTCCCGCCACAGTGGCCCGAAGGGGGCACCCCCGTTCTCAGGAAAAGTCCCGCACTAGCCCTCTGGCCGGCCGGCCTGCGGGGTCCAGCTCCGCTCTTCCCTGGGCCATCCGGGTTGCCGCCATCCGTGCTGAACTGGGCAGACGGTTGGCCTGACTCATCGTGGCGGCCCCTGTGGGCTCAGGGCTGGCACCCCCATTCTGTGGCCTGGCTTGCCTCTCGCGCCGGAACAGCGATCGACCGGGTCGCGCTTGTCGCTCCTGCTCCATCGGAGCCATGCCTGCGTGGTAATCGATGAGTGCAGAACGATCCGTTCCGCTGAGGGCCGGCCGGCAGAGGGTTCGGCTGCCCTCCATCATGGGCTGGCTGGGCGGGCAGAGGCCAGTGTGTTTGCGTGGCCTCCACCCCACCCTCTTCGGCTCCAGGGCCACAATTCGGAGGATGCCACTGAAGGGCTCCCAGTGACCTCCCACCCTGAAAAATGCAGCTGTTCTCATCACGATAGCTATTTCTCCATCCATGGGAGGCCGGCCGGAACGCCTGCGGAAGGGGGCAGCTGGATCCCTGGCGGGATCCCCAGAGGAAGGGGGCTGTGGGAGGGGCGGACCTGGAGGGTCAGCGTCGTGCGCCTCTGCCAAGGGCTGTGCTTTAGCAGGAGGCCTCAGGCCGACCTGCCCTCACACTGCTGCTCTGCTGGCTCTACCAGCCCGTGCACCCTCTCCTGGGGAGCAAGCGCTGGAGGGAGCCCAGCCAGCGGCCCCCTCCACTGGCCGCCTCTCCCCCTCTGCGCTGCCATGCAGGATGGGCCCGGAAGAGGGGTGGTGCCAGCGAGTGGGCAGCAAGGAGCGGGCAGGACTGCCCTGAGGATCGGGCCCTGGGAGAGCATCCTGCCCCAAAGCCCCCACAGCTGGAAGCTGGCCCTGCCGAAGCCCCTCGGGCACCCACCGCCTATCCTGAGGCTGGTCTGAGGAGCCCAAGCCCCTCAGGACGCTGCAGCCTGAAGCCAGGCCCTCCTCTTGCGCGTGAGTCAGGCCTGGTGGGGCGGCAGTTCTCCGTGGTCCCTCTTGCAGCTCCGCAAGTTCAGCTTTGCAAAATGCCTGCCTGCACTTGCCTGCTTCTGGCTGCAGCCGCAAACAGACTTACTAGGCAGTAAACTTGGGGAGGGGGCTTACTTCCGAGTAAATGCCCCTAGGACACGGCTGCACAGTCTCTTCGGTGATTTGGGATCGCCTGAATTTAGGTTGTACAAGCTGTTGTGCATTTGAAATCAGGCAAGGATACAATTCGGATTGGGCTTCCAAATTCGGAAATGGTTGGAAGGGTGGCGGTTTGCCCTGCTTGATGCTGGGATCCCCCCTCCTGGATAATCAAGGTGAAAGGGAGTTAATTTTCCAAGCGAGAGTTATTGACAGAAACCCATTTTTCTGGAAGCCCTTTTTGTTCATTGCAAACATGTGATAGCCCTGCAGGTAGCAGTTGTGTGGGACTCACCCCAGGTGAGTTTGTTTACCCCGTGGTAAGGGAAAGCACATTCTGGATATGCCCAGAGGTACTCTTGAATGTGCTTTTTAACCCCCCCATTTCCAGGCATGGCCCCTGCAATTCCAGATCGCTTCAGCTGTGACGCAGACGAAGCCCGCTGGATAAAGCTCTTGCGAACATGTGACTCCCGTTTCTGGGTGGCATCGTGTAACTCGCCCTCCTTTTCCCAGGCTGTTTCCCCGGATCTCCTCTTGGCTCTAGTCGTTTCCAGGCCAGCCCAACCGCACAGCGCAAGCTGCGTGTCCTCTTTGGAGAGAGCAGCGATTTCGGTGTTACACGCAGCCCAAAGGCAAACGCTCTTAATGGGTCCTGCTTGGCTCAGCCATGTGTAACTGCAGTACGCTCGCAGCGAGGTCAGCGCGGCCGGGCGGCAAGAGCAGCGCCTCTCCTGCCACCCGGACCCAGGAAAGGCCATTTCGCCCAACCCGTGGCCACAGCCCCATTTTTAAATGGGGTTCCAGGTTTATAGCTAGCCCTGCAGGGGATGCTGGCAGTTGTAGTCCCACACTTCTGCAGGACTCCAGGTTGGGGAAGACTGGGCTAGGGCAGATCAGCCCTAAGTGGAGGTTTGTATTTATGAAAACTCTTTCCACACCCCCTACACCCCCGCTCCTCCTTCATTTGTGTTAAATTTCCAAATGGTGAAACAGACAGGACATGCACTGAATTTCTGACCAGTTCTTGAAATTGTCTTTATGGACCAAAATACAGGCAGAATCTATAGGCCATTGAATGGTGGGGGGGGGGGGGAGGGGTTGATGGTTTGTCCTAAAGACAAATGATTTCTAGTGTCTTGTCCGTAGTCTCTTTTCCAGATAGGGCTGTTGATGTGGCACAAGCGGTGTGCTTGGCACTGTGCTGAGCACGGACTCGGACTTGTTCTGCTCTCTGGCCTTCCCTGTCTATGTGGCAGAGGCGTCAGTGCGGCTGGGTCTTCCGACCCTTGGTCGGGGGGGCTCCACTCGATGGCCTTGTAGGCCCCTTCCTCCTTGACCATCGCAGGATCCCAAGTGGATCTGCAACCCCCCGATCTTGTTTCATCGAAAACGGCAATGAGCACCAGACTCGGCTTCTTCCAGTCATGCAGCTCCCAGAGCCAAGGTGGGAAGATGCTCCCCACCTGTTTCCTGGGGATCGAAAGGTCTTAGCTTTCCAGAGGGGTGGCCAGGGCAGCAAAACCCCCAAAGACCACACTTCGTGGAGCAAGGCCCGCTGTCAGATGTGGAAAACTAAGTCACTTGCTGCTGTAGCCCCGGATGGCCCTTCCGGTCCGGAGCTGGACTCCGATTTCCCCGGCAGCAGCCTCTGGAGGCCCCTCGCCACAGCGGTGCACGGGGTTGGAGCGAGGCCGCTCAGTGCTGGAGGAGAATTCTGCCCAGCGGGGGTCTCCATGTTTGTTGCAGGCTCATGCTGCACATGTAGTCCCGCTCTCTCTGTGTGCAGCAGAACGGGGCTCAGCTCTCTCCCAGGCAGGGATGGGCGACCTTTGTGGGCTCGGGCACATCTGCACATGGGAGGAACTCTCCTGAGCACCAGCACAAATTGGCTACCATTGGCTGGGTGTCGAATACCCTCAGGGGCTCTTGGCCCCGATAGTGCGCCTTGCCCACTAAGGCCCTCCGGATGCTCTTCTGAACTTTGCTTCTGTAAGATAAATGTCGGCTGCCCAGACAGAGGCGTCCGATGTTCCAGATTGCTACCTTCAAGAGGGAGTTAAAGACAGCTCTCTCCTGACAGGCCTTCCCAAAGTAGTTTATTTAATAGGCTTGTTTTAGTCGGAGTTTAATCCTTGTTACAATCTCTTGTAAACCCCCCAAAGCCTATGAGAATGGAGTGGTATATAAAAATTAAAATAATAAATAAACAAAATATAGCCCAGAGGCACTCATCGGAAATGAAGTTTGCAGCCACTGGAGGCCCGCGCTTGGCTTTGACCTGACCCCAGCTGCTGGGTGAAACGTGCCAGATGCCTTTTCAGAGTCGGAGGGGAGGGCGCCTTTGTGCTGGGGGCGGTGGGTGCCGAGCTGCCGGCCGCCCCGCTGCGGCCTGTTCCTTTCGCCCTCTCCCTCTGCCGTGCGGCACCCGGTCTCCGGGCCGGGCCCCGTGTCACTGGCTTTCCTCCTTCCCTGCAGCCCCCGGAGGAGGAGAACTGGCTGCACATGCAGGTGGGCAACGCCTACGTCATCGTCTACTCCATCACCGACCGGGGCAGCTTCGAGAGCGCGTCGGAGCTGCGCATCCAGCTGCGCCGCACCCGCCAGGCGGAGAACATCCCCATCATTCTGGTGGGAAACAAGACGGACCTGGTGCGCTGCCGGGAGGTTTCTGTGGAAGGTGAGCGGGAAGAGGCTTGGCCGCTCGGGAAAGGGCTTTTCTTGGCAGGCGTGTGGGCAATTGCGCGTCGCTGCAATTTAGCAAGGACCGTGCCCATCTTTGTAAGCCTTAAGGTTGCCTCAAAGGTGGGAAGCCGTTTTCGCCCCGAGGCCGAATTCGGGTTGCGCTCAAGGGCTGCATTCCACGGCTGGGCTGGAAAAGCAAGGGGTGGGACGGAAGTCAGAAAGGGCGGGGCTTAAATATACCAAAATTCCCACTGTATTTCCACGTAAAGTTCTTCCAGCCGGAAAGGAGACCTGGAGGAGCCATTTCGACCATACGGAGTGCGATAAAACACAAGCTGGGGCTTTTCATTGGTGGTTTGGGGGACGATGGAGGACCAGCAGAAGTGGGCAGGATTGCATGCGATCTTGGAGGGCAGGATTTGACCTTCGGTTCCCCACCATGATTCACGTTGGAGCCTTCAGAGTTCAAGTAATTGTTCCGTCTCCCCTGCCCTCGTATTGCAGATGAGCGACTGAGGCTCGACCCATGGCTGGTAATTAAAACATGGCCTATTGCATTGTTCGAACCCAGCCAAGATGGTGAGCAGCGCACAGTTCAGGAACCAACAACAAACCATGGGTTCTCCTGATGGGTAGCACTGCTGGGTTCAGACCACACAAGCACCTCTGGTTTGGAGATGGGGGGTGGGTTTTCAGCCCAGAATAACCCCCTCTGAGAGGGATGGTTTAACTGGGAGCCCTGGGCTGGGCAGGGTGTTGGACCCAATCGGCTTCTTGGCCGCTTCGACTGTTCTGGGATTCAGTGACCAGGGCCGTTCGCATGCACAGCTTGCTCCAGTGTGTTTCACAGGAGCAAGCCAAGATTTGCCACAGCAAGTCCTGCTTTGAACGGAGAATGCGTGTGTGATGTGCAGGTGATCGCGGTCTTAGCCTTCCGTGACCACTTGGCTTGGATGGCGGAGCTCAGTGCAAAGCCAGTCCCTTCCTGTGTGCCACATCATCAGTTCCTCCCTAACGCTCCGATTCTGGATCCTTAATTCCTTAGAATTTGAAGATCCTGAACCCCAAGCAGCCGTTGGCATGAAAATCCCGCTGTCACTTCTCAAAGACCTCCTTGCTTTCTTTCTAGCAGGTTCCTAGTCCTTATCATATTGCTGGAAATCCATCTCTAAAGCCAATAAAATGTTTCAGTTTGGCGCTGAGCTCACTGGCATTCAGCCGCAGAACCTGTCTTCAGGGTTTGAGCTGCCCTAGAAGAACACATGAAGAAAAGAAATGTGCATCTGAGCACACACAGAGTGCCTTTCCCCTCAATGGGGCCAAGCATCTCCCAATGCTGAAGGAAGAGTTTCCAGGCCATCTGTACCTCTTTAGGAATTCATCATTCGTTTATAAAATTTGTGTGCCGTCCAATTACTTGTGTCTCTGGACGGCTTACAACATAAATAAATTGACTGTCCACACTGGCTGCAAATTAATAAAATACAACAATAAAATTCAATATTCAAACATATTAAAATATTGATTAAATAAAAAGGTCTTGACCTGGCGCTGAAAAACATAATGACAGCGCCAGGCGGACCTCTCTGGGGAGCGCATTCCATTAATCCCATCATTAACATTGCTTGACTCACTGGAGTGTGGGGCTGCCCCATGCCTCTTTCCCATCCTGTGGGCACAGGAAGCGGTGTATTAATTAGCCCTGAAACGTTTCGTCCATCATTTTATTTCATTTAGGCTGCAATCCTATTCTCATTCACCAGGGAGTAGGTAAATGAACTTTTGAATGTGCCGGATTGCAGTGTTAATTGACTAAAATCCCTTTTTGTTGTCTAATAAAAAGGCCTCCTCAATCTACAAGGCAACGGATCGATTTTGAAAATAAACCATTTCTTAATACCGTTATTTTCAAAGGGGGCTTCTAGCTGGCAGGCCCCATCGCAGGCACCTGACCCTTTTGAGAAGCTGTGGAGGCTGCTTCTGAGACGGCCAGGTGCGGACAGGTGTTCACCATGCCAGTGGGCCCCAGGGGAACTGATCTGATCCATCCGTTCGCGATTTCTTTAAGTGTGTGACAGCCCCAGAAACAACACAGATGAAGATTCTCCTGGTTGGTTTTCTCGGGGTCGGATTTGGCTTAGGATGGGGAGACCATGGTGGGGGGCGACGTCACATCTGGGGCGTGCTGCCCCAGAGGGCTGACTGGCAGGCCTCTCTCTCCCCACAGAAGGCCGCGCCTGCGCTGTGGTCTTTGACTGCAAGTTCATTGAGACGTCTGCCGCCCTCCAGCACAACGTCTCCGAGCTCTTCGAGGGGGTGGTGCGACAGATCCGCTTGCGCCGGGACAGCAAGGAGGCCAACGACAGGCGCATGTCGCTCTACAAGCGCAAGGAGAGTCTCACCAAGAAGGTGCGCCGCTTCCTCGACCGGCTGGTGGCCCGTAACAACAGGAAGGTGGCCCTCAAGGTGCGGTCCAAGTCCTGCCATGACCTCTCCGTCCTATAAGGGAGCCCGATCCCACCGCCTCCGGCTCCCTCTTGTGCTTCCCGGGGACTCGGCTCCCACATGTACATAGTGGTTTGCCAGCTCTCTTCTTTGCTAGAGTCTCAGGGCAAGAGGACCTTCTGGCAGCTGGGCTGCCGGGGTGGGCCCTGTGCCGGCACACAACCCCAGTGCCGCTCTGGGAGACACCGCGTGGGTCGACTGCTCGTCCTGCCGGCCCCGGGGCCTGGTGAGGAGGCAGCTGCGTGAACCACGGCCTTGGTACAGGTCTCGGGGGGGTGGGGTGGCCGCTTCACAGTGCTGGCCCTGGAGGAAGAGAAACGGCACCAAATGCCATGTCAGACTGGCCCCAGAGGCTTTTGATGGTGCCTTCCTCGCTGCACAGGATCCTCAGGGCTGAGTGACATGTTATGTGTTCAGGTTCCCCGGTGGGAGTTGCGTTTCCAGCTTGCTCCTACTACATACCTAAATTCTGTAGCTTAGAGGACAGAAGCAGATCTCAGGTCAGGTGGAGGCGGTGGCCACCCTCCCCTCCCCTCCCCTCCCCTCCTTCAGAAGCAACACAACTTTAAATGCAGATGATCCCACCAAATGGGGAATGGACCACTTTCTGTACTGCAGAGGGTCTTCAGGAGAGTGGGCAAGGGGTGCATTTGAACACATCTTCCTGTGTTCATCTTCCTGTGTGAATGGAAGCGATGGAGGGGAGGGGAGGGGAGGGCTACATGTCCTGAAAGAAGTGTCCTTTCACAGATTCCTGGTACTTTACCCTGACCTCAGATAGATAAATTCCTGAGAGGCGAAAAACAAAGCAGAACAAACAGTGGAGAACCAGCAGAGGTGAGAAGCCTTTGGATGCTTCCAGTGCCTTGAGCAGTCACAGTTCAACAGGCAAAGCCCTTCCTGTATTGAAGGTGGGAGGGAATCTACCTTGGTTGAAACTGCAGCGGTTGAAGGCAAGGAAGCCCTTCCCGGAAAGTCGGTGAGAAGGGCTCTCCTGCTGTGTTCCTGCCTGCAGGCTATGTTTCACCTCCACCAGCAGTCTGGTGGCAGGTCCAGCTTGAGGGCTGCTCATGGAGGTGCACGTTCAAACCAGGGCTGCTAACCCCAAACTCTCAGCATGGCCAGCAGATCTGCACAAAGACCTGGCTAAGGCCACTCATCATTGGTCTTACTTTACAGAAGAGGAACACTGAGGCAAAAAGAGAAAGGATGAGCATGAGGTCACATAGGGTAGAAATCGTGGAACGGCAACAAAGCTCTCAGTTTCAGTTCCTGTAACTGAAGGACATGGGAGTCAGACGCTCTGGCCGAATGACTGAGAGGAGAGACTTTTCAGCCGATCCTGAACTCCTTTCTGTCCACTTCTGTTGGGGCCTGAAGTTTTGCAGTCGGCGTCTTTTTGCAAGTGCCCACCTAGCTAAACTAGGAAAATGCCTGCAGTCAGGAGACCCCTCTGTTTCTGAGAACTGAATGGTGTCTGCCGTTCCACTTTGCACAGGTGAGGGGTCAAATCCTTGAAGGTGGGGTGCATCCACGAGAAACTAGGAAGCTTTGTTGTCTGTTGAGTTGGGTCTCTGCCTGTTAATTTTCAGAGAGAGATGCTGGGGCTCAGGCCCACCTGGACAGGGGGCCTGGGATGTCCCCGCCCCAGATCCCCAGAAGTCATTCACCATGGCGAAGGGCCTGCACACACACGCTCACAATCCGTTCAGCAACCTCCTTCACAACTAACTGCTCACCAGAGCAGCGAAACAGGTGCAGCCAGCTCACACAACATCGTTCTTCCTCTTCCACCCCGAAAGATTTCTGGTGTGGCACAAAGCGCCTCTGGCCAGCCCTCTAGGCGGACGCAGGCCTTGCTTGGGCATCTCGGGCTCAAACTACGTGCCGGAGGTCCCGCCTTCTAAAAGTGGCCACGGGCTTCCTCCACCATCAGAACTGGACCTGGAAGGAGGTGCTTCTCTTTTAAACGTCAACCTCCGCTCAAGTTGCTACAGGTGCCCTTTTAGCACAGCACAGTGGCTGGACGCATCGTCCCCAAGGTGTCCCGATTGCTGGGCACCTTTCCTGAGGACTTCAAAAGGGAGCGCTGCCTGGAGAGGGCTGGAGGAGTGGGCGGCCCTCAAGCCGAGGAGAAGGGCTGGGACAGGCAGCCGGCAGGTCGGGAGGCACAGATGTAGCATCTGGAGAGTCTCTAGCAGAAACGGGGTGCAGCCGGGGAGGAGGTCTGCCCACGCTGCTTTTGGGGACCTGCTGTCTTTCTTTTAACAGTCTGCTTGCTCCCGATGGGGCACCGCTTGTACATTTGTAAATAAAGCTACTACAACCTGGACGCTGCAGGTGTTCTTTCCTCCTCCCAAGAAACCCAGTGTGGTCGTGCTTCCGCTGGAACGCCTTGCTCCCCGGGAAGCACGGGACAAGGAGTGCCGACATGCGGCCTTTGCAGTGAGTGCCGCTGCTGGCTTCATCAGACAGCCAGGGCCCAGCGCCAGGCCCGTCTCGGCTTGGGGAACGGCTCCATCCCGGGGTCAGGTCGGAAGTTTCCACTGCTGGTGGGAGCAGAGCGGGGAGGCAAGCCGAGGAGAGGCGAAGCTGAGGCGCAGCGCAGGCATCAATCTTGTCGGGAGAAGGGACGCAACCGCCTCGGCCGCGCTCCGGCTCCCCCAGAAGCGGGCTGGCGGCCGAGCAGGCTGTGTCTGTGCCCGAGTTGCGAGAGTTCCTGATGCTCTGATTTGCTCCCATCGGGAGGTGCTAGGTGTTGAATGGGCTAGTGCTTGGACCCACAGGGCAACACACAACACCCCCCTGCATAGGCTAACTTGCCTGTGGCAGAGGCTGGGCCGCTCTGCTTGTAAGGGGATCTGTGGGCGGGAGAGAAGAGCTGCCAGTCCAGGGCCAAATTCCACCGCTGGGGAGCCCCAGCAACAACTTTCCAGTGGCGGGCGGCGTTCGTGGCAGACGGAGGTGGGAGCAAAGGCAGAGGGCCAGAAAGCCCAGAGCACCTTTTAGCTTGAAGACTGTGGCTGGCCACGAGGCCTTCTGAGGGGTGCGTCAACCTTTCGAAATGAAGGAAAGTTTCATTTGGGCCAAAGTTGGGAGACCAGGGAATGCGTGGCTGCTGGGGAGGGGGTGGCACCAGGAGCCAGAGGCCCTGCAGCCTTGCTGTCAGCAAAGTGGCCCCCGGCTGGCCCCTGACTTGGGGCTGTGGCCCAAACCTGTGCAGCCCGCTACTTCGCTTCCCGCTTTCTGGGGCTGGCTAGCCCGGGGTAGCCCCTGTGGAATCGCTCTGCCCAGCTGTTCCCGGACGACCTCAGCCTTGTCGCCCGCTGGAAATGGATTCCTGCAAATGGGCAGGCAGCGAAGCTGTTATGGTTGGACTAGGCGTGGAGACGGCCAGCTCCCCGCAGCCCAGCGCAGCCCCACTGCTCCGAGCTCCACAAATCAGAAGGACGTTCCACTTGCACGATGTGCAGAAGGGACAGGATGCGCCCCTGTCCCAGGGACGGTCGGGCTGCCTCCTCCCCTCCCTGCCAGCGCTGCAAAATAAAAACAAAAACGAAATCCATGTTCTCATCTGGCAGTGGGAGGTGAAAAGGAAAGGCCCGGGGCGGAGGGGGGCGGGAAGCAGCGCGGCTGTCCTGATGGAAAATTGGCAAGAGGCAGCAGGCGGAGTGGAAAGAGTGAGGTCGAGCCCAGAAAAATGCAGGGCCCAAAGGGAGGGAGTCAGGGGGGGGGGGGGGGAAAACAGCTGGCTTTCCGTAAAGCTGGCAGAAGAGGAGGGCTGCAGCTCGGTGGTGAAGCAGATGCGCTGAGACATGGAGAAGTTGCCGGGATCAAGCCACAGCTCCTCCGGTCAGGGAGTCTGAAGAACGGAGAGCCTGGGGTTGAGAGTGCTGGCCTGGGATGCGGGGGCTGCCTCACAGGGTTGTTGTGATGATAAAGTGGAGACGAGGAGGGGTATGCCAACTACTTTAGGACCTTGTGCAGCAGACGGACACTGGTACCTGCAACAAGCAGGGCCCATTTTCAGCAGTGTCCAGCTCTGGACCATGTTGAGAGCATTCCTGAACATGTGAAGAGTGCCCTTTGCTCCCAGGACACCCAGGTCCTCTAAGCCATGAGCAGAACCTGGTAGTTCAGGGACCACTGAGCTTGTCAATCAGTGGGTGAAGCCGCAGTGCGATCCCACATGGTGTGCTGGAAAGAGCCAGGCTGGCCTTTTGGAGGGTGATGCAGAATGCAAGACTGAGGGTCCTGCTGGCACCTTCACCTGGAGCCACCCTGCAGGACGCTAACACCCTGGAACTTGGTGTTGGATTTCAAGAACTGGGAAGCCTATTTACTCCTCAGGAGATCTGTGGAGTTTTTCCGCCATCCCAGCTCCTGCCTCAAAGAGCAACCTCAGAGTCGGCGGCACTGAACTGCCTACCGATGGACCAGGTGTGATCCGTGCGTCTCTGCTCCCATGCGGACGGCACTGAAGTGACCAGTGGGTCTGTGCAGGGGACCCAGCTCCCCTTGCTGTCAGTGGAGCTCGTGCGAAAGATCTCCCTGGCAGATCGCAACCATGACTGCTCCGCATTTATCGAGCGCCCTTTGGAAGCAAGCGAATAAAGCAAAAAAGGCATCCTGAAGACCTAGCAATCGTGGGCGTGCGGAGGGGGTGCTGCCGCTTCAGGTTCACTTCCTCTGTCCGCAGCTCCCTGGCTGCCGCAAGAGTGAGCCCCATCTTGCTTAGGGGAGCGTGAAAGGCAGGCCACCTGAAGGCGAACTAAGCAGTGCTGGGATGCTGCCAGCTTGGTGTTCCCACAGAGCTCTGCTTCTCCTCTGCAAGCCTTTGTATCCACACCAGCACTTTTGTCACATTTCATTCCATTTCAGCTTTTCTGTAGGCAAGTTTCTGTGTATTCTGAGCATTTTTCCCCACTTGATAGTTCTACGAAATTTACAAAAGATGCTCGGACTAGGATCCTATTTGAGTAAGATATCAGGAATAGAAATAGAGCACGCTGTTTGTCCACATGGACTCAGAATTATTCCAGCAGGATCCAGCATCCCTTCACGGCACCTCCCTTTGCCACCAGTGTTTCTCCGTGAGGTTCCTGTTGAGAGAGGCTTCCTCCTCCTGGAACTGCAGACATACATACATCCCACCCATAAAAAGGAAGCTGAATTGGTTCATACGCCACCCCCAATGGAGGGGAAGTGTGGAATTTTGCATTAGAGCCAAGAACCAAGTAGGCTGAGCAACAGAATGAACATGTCCCCTTTCCATGATAAAATGTGACAGATTCCCAAGTCTTGAATGTGCATTTCGGCAGCACATGCTGCCATGTCCAGCAGCTTTTTGGGCAATGCACGGTCTTGACAGACTGGTTGGTTGTCCTGATAGATCCCAATTTCATGCTTGCTGTGATGCTGTGAGGGAAGTTTGCCCAAAGCTCTTCCATGTGGGGAACACTTTGCCTGAATCGTCTGAATCCACATCTAGCATGTGATCGGCAGCATCACTGCTGGCTCTTCCACATCCACCGTCGCCCAGCTCTCCTCTGCCCTGAGCTGTTGAGCTTTTGTTCTTGGGTGCTTCACCTTCAGTACCATTTCCAAAAACACATTATTGGCCATTAGAGCTGTCAAAAAATTGAGCATGCTAAATGGAAGCAGAGCCTCTTAATGACACAGCACCACAGCAGGCTAATCAAACTACATCTGTCAAGCTTGAATTGGGGTGTCAGCTTTCCCCAAACTGGTGTCCTTTATATGTGCTGGCCTACACCTCCCATTATCCCCAGTCAGCCACACAGTGTATCTAATTCAATGCACCTGAAAAGCACCAGCCAGGAGAAGGGTGTGCTACACAAAGGCTCCAGATTTTGCGAAACATGGAAATAACATTTTGTGGCACCTTCAGGATACAGAGGTGATCATTTTAAGAAGTTGTAAATGAGGGTCGCCTTGCGATTGATGGAGCGGACTTTAGTTCGCGAACATGACTGTGCCAATTAACCTCTTCCTCCAGCACCTCGTTTCGAATGCATCCATTTTCTTCCTGTCAGCTTTTTGCACTAGCCAGTTCTCATGCCCATACACAGGTGATTGGGAATACAATAGCATGGATGGTTTTGGCCTTGATCTCCAGTGAAACATCCTGTGGCTTCATGATCTGTTCTAGTTCCGTCATGGTTCCGTTGCAGTTCTGCCTTTGCTTTTCTTTCCTCACTTTCCTTGGGAGTCATTTCATTGCAATTTTCTGTGAGTAATATCATCTGCGTATCTGCAATTATGATGTTCCTTCTGCCAATGTTCACTCCTTCCTATGATCCCAATCCAGCTTTTCTTACTCGCTGTTTTGTGTCGAGACTGAACAGATGCGTTGATAAAATATACCTTTGTCTGATGCCCTTGCCGATAGAAAACCGTTCTGTTTCTCCATATTCTGGCCTAACAGTAGCTCCTTGTCCAGCAAGTGCTGCGACATATCCGTTTCCTTTTGAAGCATCCGCAGCTTGTCATGAGCCATGCAGTCACAGGCTCTTCCGCAGTCTCCGCAGCATAGGCTGAGCTGCTTCCGAAATTCTTTGGTGTGTTCCAGTAACCCACATATATTTGCGATATGATCTTGCATGCCTCTTCCTTTTCAGATTCCATCTTGAATGTCAGGCATTTCTCACTGCACATAGCATGCCGTTCCTTGCTGCAACACCCCGAGCATCACTTTGCTCGCATGGGAATGGAATGTATACTGAACCTTCCAGTCTGTGGGCCATTATTTTCTTTTCCATATTTTTTGGCGGTTTCTCGCTAGGATCCGGACTGATTCAGCCTCTGCCGCTTGGAATAGTTCTAGGGATACCCTAGCGACTCTGGATGCTCTGTTCCTTCTAAAGCATTGCTCATCATTCAAACATTTCAAAGGGATGCCTCCCTGCTTCTGCTTTACATTTACAACCAGGATGATGGTCTGAATGGATTTCTATATTAGTATTTTCACTCGGGGGTTTCTGGCTTCCCCGAGTTCATTCCCCAAGAGTAAAATGCCTCCTTTTTGCCTGGCAGGTTAAGTGCGGCAGAATGTATGTCACAACATGAGGATTCCTGTTCCCTACACACGGCCCTAAATAAACTTTTATTTCCTCAGCGTGCACTGCCAGATCTCTTCTCTGAACAAGTGACAATGGTGTCCTTGGATGTTTTCCCTTTAGAAATGCTGTTGAATCTCCAACGGATCCCCTTGTACTGCATGGGCTGCACTGACTGGCCGTGGCTGTCCTTGCCTTGCAGCTGAAGATGCTGCAGACTGGAAGGGTTCTTGTGCAGCTCCCACATGCTTCAGCGAAGTGGGGGGATTTCCAGAGGTGGCTGTCGTCCAGTGGAAAGAGCGTGTCACAGGCAAGAGGCCAGTTCTGAATAAACTAGAAGCAATGGTCCCTTGAGCCTCTTATCTCTGCTCTTAGCCTGAAATGTGAAATGATGAATTTTTCCTTCTTGGTCCCTAAAATAGGTTGCTGGGCTATTTTTTAAGCGTACATTTTAAAAGACCCTCCCCTCTTCTCTCTCCTGGGCTCTGCCTCCATTCAGAATTTTGATGGGGTCACGAGAACAGTCAAAAGCAAAGAGCTGAAAGCAACACAGAAAGTAGGGCAAAAGCGTAAGATGCAACCCTTCCATTTTAGCAACAGGGAGCTTGGCGATGATGTGGGAAAGTTTTGCCTTGCTACAGGATTTCAAACATTCGGAAGTTAAAACATGTCGACAGGAAGGACCCCACCTTGCCAGGCAGCCTTAAACACATTTGATTTTTTAAAAGATGAAGCAGCACCTGTGACAAGATCTATGAGCAGAAATACGATACAGGAAATAATAGTGTGAACACAAATGACTATTTAAGAACATAAAGGAAAATCCCATCACAATGTTGTTGTTGTTAGTCGCGAAGTCGTGTCCAACCCATTGCGACCCCATGGACAACATTCCTCCAGGCCTTCCTGTCCTCCAACGTCCCCCGGAGTCCACCCACTCCACACCCACCTCCCCAGTGACTCCATCCAGCCACCTCATCCTCTGCCGTCCCCTCCTTCTTTTGCCCTCAATTGTTCCCAGCATCAGGCTCTTCTCCAGGGAGTCCTTCCTTCTCCTTAGGTGGCCAAAGTATTTGAGTTTCATCTTCAGGATCTGGCCTTCTAAAGAGCAGTCAGGGTTGATCTCCTCTAGGACTGACCGGTTTGATCGTCTTGCGGTCCAAGGGACTCGCAGGAGTCTCCTCCAGCACCACAACTCAAAGGCCTCAATCCTTTTGCGCTCAGCCTTCCTTATGGTCCAGCTTTCACAGCCATACATTGCAACTGGGAAAACCATAGCCTTGGCTATACGCACTTTTGTTGGCAGGGTGATGTCTCTGCTTTTTAGTATGCTGTCTAGATTTGCCATAGCTCTCCTCCCCAGGAGCAAGCGTCTTTTAATTTCTTGGCTGCAGTCCCCGTCTGCGGTGATCTTGGAGCCCAGGAAAATAAAATCTCTCACTACCTCCATTTCTTCCCCATCTATTTGCCAGGAAGTGAGAGGACCAGATGCCATGATCTTAGTTTTCTTAATGTTGAGTTTCAAGCCAACTTTTGCACTCTCCCCCTTCACCCGCATCAAGAGGCTCTTCAGTTCCTCTTCACTTTCTGCCATGAGAGTGGTATCATCTGCATATCTGAGGTTGTTGATATTTCTCCCAGCAATCTTGGTTCCAACTGGTGATTCATCTAGCCCTGCCTTTCTCATGATGTGCTCTGCATGTAAGTTAAATAGGCAGGGCGTCACAATAATACTGTCCAAAACCAACAATACAGCAACCAAGGTCTATGAAATCGAACAGTTACAGATCATTTCATATCATGTGCCATCATACTAAATTTCCTCCAGCCCAATTGGCATTCTGTCAGTCTATGCTGGTTACAGGTACCAGAAGAGGGGAAGGGAGGGAGGGAGGGAGGAGGGAGGGAGGGAAGGGGAGAGGGAGGGAGGTACACACCATTCTTCTAGCCCTGCCTTGACACCAGCACCTGTGGGACATCCACTGATGACCTCCTCTGCCTGTTGTCAAAGAAGATCTCTGATTCCCGATACAAATTCAGGAGGCCTTCCGCATCTTCGTACCCATTCATACATTAGTGTCTCATATATACATGCCTCTTTTCACATCTCAGTGGTTTTCTCAGCCAGTTTCTCCCAAAGTCCACAGCTTCCCCAAAAGTCACTCTGACCCACAAACAGCATCTGTTGCCAGGGAGGGTACGCAGAAGTAGACTTTTCTACTGCCGTTATCTATTTTAGTCTGCCTTGGCTGCTCCGGGACCTGAAGAATCCCGCAGCCCTGGACTGGCAGGGCCAGATTCACAAGCAACCTCCTGTGCTGGCTGGGCTACTGTCTCGTACACCATCCACAGCGCTCTGGGGACAACAGCATCCAGGCAGCAGGTTTGGGGAGGTGACAACGTTCCCATTTGTCCCAGGAAGAGATAGACGGCCGTAAATCTGGAGGTGCTATTCAGCTGTCAGGCTCAACACCCATTGGCCCAAGTTGTGTTAGACACCGTACCCTATAGAGATGGAAATGTAACTGAACGTTAGCACCACATCTTGCTGCAGCGGGTTCCACACCAAGTGATGAGCTGTGAAATTGTGTATGGGAATCTGTGAGTGGCTTGATTCCATGAAAGCCAAGGCTGGATGAAACCGGTCACCCAGCATCTCCACCACAAGCTTGGAAAAGCTTACCTACAGTGATTAATTAATGACTACATGCTGTATCCTGCCCAACGGGAGGCAGAATTGCAGATAATGATTGATTTGGAGGGGCTCCTTCAATGTTTGTATGATGATGGGGACTGGGGAGAGATGTGGCAACTCGGAATGCCTCTTAGCGGCACAGCAAGGCAATTTTAGATATGGGACCAAATGATCTTATGAGGGGACCCAGCTTTGAAGGGCATGCGCTCCCCTTGCTCCAGCTGCAAGATGCAGAACTGACATTCCTCTCCCCACCAGCGTGGCTTCTACCTGCCTGATGTGCTAGCAATAAGAAAGCAAAACAAACTGCTTGCCAGCCGTGATAAAAGGAGAACACTGACCATGGTTTTATATTTGCATTTTAATGACATCTAAGGTGGCAGTGCAATAAATAGGAGTTTGTTTTTGCTGCCCTGCTACTGAACACAGGGACTAGGAGACATCCATTTTCACAGTAAAAGCAATAAAAGGTGCGCCTCAGACTGCATGTGTTGCACACCGATTCAAGCTTTTGTTAAGGAACAAGGAAAGAGGAGGGATGTCTCGGCGAGCAGCGTCAGCCTGGTGGGCCACAGGGCATCTGCCGTTTGCCACAGCGCCCATCACTTGCCATCTGGGGGCCTCCAGGTCCGGCCTCAGAAGCACCACTGATGGCTCAACCCCTTTTAATACGGGACAGTCACTTTGGACAGAACCACGGAATTAGCAGCAAGTTCCTGTGGTGTCGTGGTTCAGAGCTTCAGCGTCGGGGTGGAACAGAAATGAAATACTGGAAATGGAAGAGGGAATGAAGAGTGCAGGACCGGAGCCCAAGCGATCTGAGCTCTGGTCCCTGCTCAGCTGTACAGCTGAGTAAACTTGGGCCAGTCACAGACTTTCGGCCCAACCTACCTCACAGGGTTGCTGTTGTGAAGACTGGCAGGAGAAAGATAATTAGGTAAGCTGTCCTGAGCTCCTTGACAGGAAAAAGAGGCAGGGAACAAACATGATAGACAGACAGATAGACTCACCTATAAAGCCCTGAACGGCTTGGGACCCGGAAACCTGAAGGAGCGCCTGCGACCGTATCTGCCCTCCCGCCCCTTGAGATCAGAGGCAGAGGCCCTCCTCTGGGAACCCTCCGTGAAGGATATTAGGAGGGTGAGTACCCGGAGGAGGGCCTTCTCTGTGGTGGCGCCCCATTTATGGAACGTGCTCCCCAGAGAGGTCCGCCTGGCGCCGTCCTTATTTGTTTTATGGTGTCAGGTCAAGACCTTTTTATTTAAACGTTATTTTAATTGCTGATTTTATTTATTGATTTTATAATTTATGTCAGGATGTTTCCAGTTTTTATGTATTTGTATTGGTATTTATTTGTGTTGGAAGCCGCCCGGAGGCTTATGTGAATGGGGCAGCATACAAGAATTCCAAATGGATGGATGGATGGATGGATGGCCAGCCAGTCAGCCAAGTCCGTGAACAGCAGGAGTCAGTCCACAAGTAGATGAAGCCCAAATGCAGTTCAGTAGAAGCAAGTGTAGAGTGATGCATGTGGAGGCAAAGAACCCCAAATTCAAGCATACCCTGATGGGATCTGAACTGGCAGCGATGGAGCAAGGATCTTGGGGGAGAGGTGGACAACTCAGTGAAAAGGCTGGTCCAGCGCTCAGCTGCTGTGAAGAAGGCAAACTCCACGCTAGACATACTTAGGAACACAGCAGAAAATACCACTGTCAAATTTTTACTTCCCTTATACAAATCCTTGGTGTAACCACACTCGGGATATTGTGTTCTGTTCTGGTCGCCTTACTTGAAAACAGACATTATTGGAAATGGTGCAGGGAAGGCAACAAAAACGAAGGCGCACCTGGAGCAGCTCCCCTATGAGAAACGGCTGCGGCAACCGGGACTGTTTCTTTTAGCAAAAAAAGGCAAGGAAGGGGAGACATGGTAGAGGTCTTTAAAATGATGCATGGTGTGGAGAAAGTAGAGGAAGACATTTTTCTCCCTCCCCATCACACTCGAACCTGGGATCAACTCATGAAGGCGGGATGGTTTTGCGCAGATCAAAGGAAGTATTTCTTCACACAGCATATAGTTAAACGGTGGAATTCGCTGCCACAGGGAGTGGTGACGGCCGCCCAGCTGGATGGCTTTAAAAGGGGACTGGACAGATTTACGAGGAGGGAGGAGGCTCTCCGTGGCTACTAGCCTTGCTGGCCAGGGGCTCCCTCCTTCTCCAGAGGTGGCCTGGATGCATACCCCAGTTGCGGAGGAGCTGGGCAGGAGGAGGTCTTGCCCCCCTCCTACTAGGGGGAATCCAGTGAGCAGCTGGTTTGCCACTGTGCGCACACAGTGTCAGACTAGTTGGGCCTTTGGTCCGATCCAGCATGGCGTTGCCTTTGCTCTTAACTCCGCCAACGGCCATTGCACTGGCACCTGAGTAATGGGGAGGCGTCTTTACATGGCACTGAGAAAGAGGGACTGATGCTGAAGAACCCCTCACATACACAGCCACCCTGCCACAGCCCGGAAAGGGAGGAAGTCTTCCAAAGGAAAACAGAGATTTCAGCCAATTTTCCAGAGATTCTTGGATTCTTTCCAGCTGCATGGAACATCTGACTTCATACACAAGGCAGTCTCGCGAGGGACCTGTTCCCTCTGTCCTGCTGCTGATGGCACCCAGGTGGTTCCAGAAAGAACATCCCAGAGAGAGACAAACCGGAAAAGAAAGCCTGAATTCATACATTCAACAGCAAACCCCTGGAAATGGAACTGTGCAGGCATGGCATCTCGCAGGGCTCCGTCAGCAGGAATGGCCTTTTCACATGATCTGGCCAATTTCAGCCACATCACAGCTCCCAATTTTCAGGGAGGGGGATAGGGCTGAGGGGTGGGCTTGGTCTGACTATGGGAAGTTTCACAAAAGCCGCTTCCCATGAGCAACAGCACTGCTGTGGTTTCGCTTTCCAACAAGCCACTTCACTGGTGGACGATTCCAGCCAAAAGGAAAAGGGCATGAGCAGGATTAAAGGCTGCGGTGGTGAGCGTTCCTGAGGGCACTTTCGGCGATGAACCCAAACCCCATGATATCCTGACAACTGGCTAATGAACAGACTTTCTCTCTCCCTCTCCCTCTCCCTCTTTCTTTCCTTCCTTCCTTCCTGCCTGCCTGCCTGCCTGCCTTCCTTCCTTCCTTCCCGTCCACCTGCCCTCCCTCCCTCTCAAGCATCTGTCTGTCATGCAGCTGTCAAGACTTCTGCCAGTAAAAGGTGAAGATCTAAGAGAGGAGAGAAAAGTAGGGAAGAGGTTTGCTGAACAAGGGGAGTAAAAGCAACTGTGATTGATTAACTCTGGGAAATTGTTTTTAAAGCCGCAATCCTAGGCAAGTTTAGATTTAAAAAAAGCCTCTGCTGGCTGGAACATGCTGGGAGTTGTGGGTCATTTTTCAGTCTAACCTTGCTTAGAGTTCTGCCTTAAGTCTGTTTAAAACATGTATTTTCTGTAGTTACAGACTTTGACATCAAATATTTTAAGCAGTTTTATAACCTCCTATACTCCCACTCCACCTAATTTTTTGGCTGTTGCATTGTAATCCACTCTAAATCTTCAGGACAGAATGAAATAACGTTCTGAACAGCGATAACAATTCACTGTACACCCTCACTCAGTTATATTAGCATTAAATTGGCTTGTGGGCCTGCCAGTCATTATGTAAAAACATCAGACGAGCCCTACTGGATCAGGCCAAGGCTCCATCCAGCCCAACATTCTGTTCACACAGTGGCCAGTGAGAAACCCACATGCAGGACATGAGGACAGCAGCGCCCTCCTGCCCATGTTCCCCAGCAACAGGGGTACACAGGCACACTACCTCTGTTACTGGAGGAAGTCTACACATACTACTTCTAGCCATTGATGGTCTTTTCTTCCATTAATTTGTCCAATCCGAACCCTTTTAAAGCCACCCAATTGGCAACTTCCTGTGGAACTGAATGTTGAAATTTAGCTCTGTGCTGAATGAAGACGTCCTTCCATTGAGCTGTCCTGCATCTCTCATCAATTAGCTTCACGTGATGGAACAGTTAGGGTGCAGTATTATGAGAGCTTTCCTCCGTAAGTACCTTCTAGACATGTTGACCTATAGGGGCCCAGTCATCCCAGCCAGCATCTAGACCAGGAGGCACCTCAGCCTAGTCATATTTCATTCTAAAACGAGACGGAGCAGTTCCAGTTCCAGTCCCCAGGCCGGTGCGCCATGTCAGGCTCAATGCCACGTCCCACCAAGATGTGCTAGCCTCCCGCAACCGGGTTGGTGCAACTAGGATTCCTGTGAAGCTCCTTTGCTTCACAATGGCAGAAGACTCGATTTCCATCTCGCCTGGCGTTCTGTCACCCAGTGGCCCACAGAATGCCACGGGCGGGACACCAGTTCAGCAGCATTCTCTCCCCAAGTCCCTCAGTGAGCCCCACATACCCCTTTCTGTCTGTCTGCTTTGCTCTTAGCATGATGTGAGAGGCCGGCCCTAAAATGAAAATGCCATGAAGGAGGAAAGAGGGTGGTCCAGACGAGGCTTCTATCCTACAAGTGCCCTGCTTCGAAATGGGAAAGTTATAGTGGAGCCATACATAGCTGCTTTCCATATTTTCACTCCGCTTTTTCCAGCTTTTTTACTACCTGAAGCCTGTTCAGGAGGAAAAGACAGGCTAGGAGCATCATGCCTTTCACAATGCCTGGAGCCTCCCATCTGGAAGTCTGCACAACACAAAACAGCCATGCGCACACGTCCCAGCAGAGGACTGAGGGCCTGGGGTTGACTTGGGATGGGCTTGCCTGACATTTCTCTGAGTCACCCCATGCAGTGGGTGTGTGCCGCCCTCTATGGGCCATGATACTCAAGGGACGCTCATGCTAAAGAGTTCTTCCTTCTTCCACACCTTCCCGGACATGTACTATGACAGGTTCGCACACCAGAATAAGTCAGAAAGGAAGTGTAGAAAGTGGGGGTACACTGTCTCCCCCGCTTTGTTCCGGGGGCAAGCATTGGCCCACTGGGATTGTTCCCCTTCCCCACAGCAGCCTGACATTGCATGCTGGGGCTCCTTCCATGTTTCACTCCACCAAGCCCTGAGCGGGGCTTGACGGAACAGCATGCAAAGAACCTGAGGTTAGCCCCTTTCAAGCGCCCAGCTGTCACAGGCCCTTGCCTGGAGCTATCTGGCAAGAGTGACTAATTTCTTGCCAATCGTGACAAGTGGCCAACTTGTTGTAGGGTTTGCCTCCTGAGCGTTGTTATGTGGGGCATGCTGGGAGTTGTAGGACTTCTGTCCAGAAATGCATACAATTGTGCCCCCAGTCAACCTTTTGCATCCACTCCTACCAAAGCGCTCTGGAAAATAGCAAATGGGAGTTAGAACAACAAAGAACATTGTGCCACCTTAAAATAGGTTTTCATGGACAGTATGTCACATTGTTCTATGACCCCTGTTGCTGGATCCATGCAGTCCAGCGTCCCACTTCTAATACCAGCGGGCCACATCCTTTTACCTAAAACCAGGGCATGAAGACATTTGCCGTCAGTTTCCCTGTAGCAATAGTGGTATTTAGTGATCTCTGACATGACGGTTCGACATGGGCATCATACCTAATAACCATTCACAGAAATTTGGAAGGTATCTTGGAAATCTCCTACTCTGATCCTTCCTCACATACAGGATCTGCAACCAGGAAGCAGCTTCATCAATCTTTCCCGACTTGGAGGTGTCCCAACACGCTGGCTGCAAATCCCAATGGCCACGCTGGCTGTGAATTATGGAAGTCACAACCTAAGATGTTTGGAAGGCTCCAGCTGGGGAAGGCTAAACTTCAGCATCCCTGATGGAGGAGTTCAGGGCTTCCATGTCGCCTCCTCCATGGATGCATCACGTCCTCTAAAGCTCCTGATCACCACCTCCTGGGAGAGCATATTCCACCTTCCCTGGGTAAGGAAAGGCTCCCTCTTCATCTTTCATGCATCTCCTGCTCTTGTTTTTCACTGGGTGACTTTCAGTGTAAGTCTGATGAGAGGAGCACAACATGCCACCTGCGTTCGCTTTTGCCACATCACGCACAGTTTGATTCACCTCGTTGTCTTTTCCCTGCTTGATAAGGCTGTGCGGACGAGCCACTGATGTTCATGCGCGTGTTCATCTGCTATGTTCGCGTTCATTTATTGAAGCCATTTCTAGGCCGCCCCATCCGCGACAAGCCTCGGGGCGCGCTTTCGCAGCACCCGACGCGTGCTCACAGCGGCCCTGCGAGGTGGGCCGGGCCGGGAGCCTGAGCAGCCGCGCCAGGCCGAGGCCGCCGCCGCCGCCGCCAAGGCGGGGCCCGCGCGGCCTCCGGCCCAGGCGGGCGCGG
>JAIXND010000771.1:2577690-2589768 GCA_023646645.1 Varanus salvator macromaculatus | reverse complement strand
CGGGCGGCGGCGGCGTCGCCTAGCAACGGGGGCCGCGGGGCCCGGGGCGGGGCCGGCGGCGCGCAGGCGCGCGACGCACTTCCTGCTCCGAAGGGAACGTGTCCCTGGTGCTGGCGCGGCTGCCCGGCCGCCGGAAGTGCGGACTGCGCTGGGGACTGGCGGCGATGGAGCAGGCCGAGGCGCACAACGGCAGCGGGGCCGGGGAGGCCCCTCCGGCCGGGGCGCGGCCCCCCGCCACCCCCGAGGGCATGGCGCTGGCCTACGGCAGCCTGGTGCTGATGGCGCTGCTGCCCATCTTCTTCGGGGCGCTGCGCTCCGTCTCCTGCGCCAAAGGGAAGGTGGGTAGCGCCGGGCGGGCGGCCCTGCCGGGGCCGCGGAGGCAGGCCGGCCTGCTCTGGCTGCGGCGCCCCCGCTTTCCGGCCCGCGCCGCGGCCGAGTGCTGGCCGGCGGAAAGCCGCCCCCACGATGCGCTCGCGGCCGCCCTCCCGAAAGGCTCGGCGCGGGCCGGCGGGGACGAGGACGGCCCTAGCAGCGGCTCTTGGGCGAGCGGCCAAGTGGAGCCTCCGTGCGCAGGGGCAGCCTACCTGGGAAGCGCCTCCCGAGGCATTCCTGGCGCGCGGCGCTGCTGCTCTTGCAGTCCCCGGGGGCCGCCCTTCCCTCGACCTCCTCAAAGCTTCGCGCCTGCAGAATGGCCCTCTTCTCTCTTCCTCCTCCCCATCTTCCCGGTTTCCCCTCATTCTCACGAATTCCCTGAAGAACCAGGCTGCCGCCTCCCCGCTGCCCTGTGCATGCGGCCTGGCAGCGCTGCGGTCTTGATGCTTTCAGCGCTCGAGGGGGTTTTCTCACGTGCCTTTTCGCTCGTGGTCGTGAGCAGCCCAGCTGCTCCGCATTGTGCACACCCGTTTTTTGCTGAGACTGAGTGAACGCACTTGCTCTACTGCCCCAGGCATGTGCAGGGCTGCCTCCCCCACCCTGGCTGGACTGCAGCTCCTGGTGATGCGTTGGACTACAGCTCCCAGCATCCTCCACCAGCAGTGCTAGCGAGGAATACTGAAATTGCTAGTCCAATGCAATTAGAGGGCACCTGTCTGGGGAAGGGGTGGTGTAGTGAGAGAACAGTGGCTTCTGCGTGTTCTCATGGCTTCATCTGATTGAAACGGCATCTTAAACTGTTCCCCTTGTCCGAAGCTGATCTGTCCGCTCTCCTTATGCTCAGCTTTTCTTTAGGAGCTGAAACTGTGCTCTAGCAACTGTCCTTTTTTGTCTGTGCCCTGAGTTTAGCCTTCTTCATCGCAAGGCTTTCTCTGGCTTGGGCTTGAACGCACCTTGTGAGGGAGCCTTGCAGGATATGAATTTGAACGGGAGGAGGTTGACTGACGTGTTAACTTCTCAGAGGACCGAATTGGAGAAGCAGCTCCTCCTCTAGGCATTTGAATGCTGCCTTGGGGTGGAGGTTTTGGCCAGCCATGCGCTGAGAAGTGTGCCTGGCTACTGTGGAAGAGGTTGTGTTTTGCATAAATCATGCTTCTCTGGAAGTGTCTGCTTTATGAAGCGGCGAGTGCAATGCTGGGTCTGAACAGAGAGAGAGGAAAATCCTCACTGTTCGTATTGGGTGAACCTGGATTTTTGCACTGAAAATGGCAGGTTTCCATTTTAAAGTGCTGTGCTTCTGCATGATTAACCTATGCTATGAGAGTATTCCAGGCTGGGTTGTGGTGTAAATGTCTACATGAATTCAGTGAGCGGCTCCAACTGAAGAGCCTTAGAACTGAAATTGATTCAGAGTTGGCATAACCTCCCCCCCCCCCTTCCTTGTGAGAGTTACTGGCTGAGTTGCGCATTTCATTTCCCTATTTGTGAAACATGGGTGGTCTAGAACCAGTAGTCCTCTCGCTTACTTCAGTTTCCCAGTCTGTTTACTTGGAGGGAAATTTTGCACTCTTGGCAACTTTCAAAGCTTGGAATAACTGACTAGCAGGTGTGGGGATTAAAAGACTCATAGAAGCTGCCATCTTGTCCAAGAACCAAAAAAAAAAAAAAAAAGCCGGTGAGGCTTTCTACTTACCAAAAAGAATTTGTAGCAAGAATATCCTTGAAACGAGAAAATGCATGTTCTTTCACAGAGCTGAGCATGCTATGCGATTAATCCCCAGAAATGCTGCCTATAAAAGTCGATACAATAAGTCAATGAAATATTTGTCCTACTTCATGATTATTTTGTTTCCGATGGAAAAGAAAACCTCAGTCACTATGCGAGTGCAGGCTGTCCCTGCAGCTCTGCTTCTAGAGTTCCAAGTTCCTTTTCCCACACTAAGTGCTGGGCTAACATTTGGTTACTTTCTCCTTCAGAATTCTTCGGATATGCCAGAGACCATCACCAGTCGAGACGCTGCCCGCTTCCCCATCGTTGCTAGCTGTACCCTCCTAGGTCTTTATCTCTTCTTCAAAGTAAGTAATGGCTGGGTTTCTTGTTCCGGTGTTCTGCTGGCTCGCAGCTAGTCCAGTGAGCTTGGGGCAGGGCAGGTAGTACTGCCGTTCTTGGGGATGGAAAGTGGCAGAAACTTTTCTGACAGCCTGTAAGTAATAGCTCACCTATTACTGCCAGACTTGTGAGCTGGCCTTTAAGAGTTTTGGGGCTGAAGCATAAAGGGTGAAGGGTGTGCCAGATTCCGACTCGTGTTGGCAGCAACTCTTTCCTTTCCTGGCGTTCAAGAAATCTGAGGTCTCTAACTTTCAGCTGGAGTGTGCAGTGTTTTTCACACAAAGCATCCATCCACACAAGTAGTGTAACACTTGCGGGTGATTTTGCTTCTTACATTTTTATTTGATTTCTCTGTTCAGAATCAATACATGTGCCTTGTGTAAATAAACAAAATGCAAAGTTAGAAGGAAAATATTGATGAAACCATAGAACAGCAGGCATCAAAGAAGAGAGCAATATACCTTTTTAAAAAAAAAAGTGGAAATACTTAAAAGAGGCAGGCCAGACAAAATTCATAGAAGTGTCAGATAGAATATTACAGGAAGATAACTCTCTGCTAGGATGACCTGCTCTTTGTGCCACTGACAATAAAGGGGAATGGAAACTCTGCTTGGAACCTTGGAGGTGTTGGTGCTCGATCCGACTTGTTGAACTTCCTGCTGCTTATTTGACAAATAAAGCCAGTCTTGGGCAGCTAGCAATTGCAGTCTCTACTGGCAGCCAAGGAAATGGTTCTAACTGGCAAGTGTCATTTCTTGGGTGATGTTTGTTCATCTTGCAGCATTTAGAAACACAGAAAGAAAGCAAATCAGAAGGGGTCTCCCAGGCCATCTAGTTTGACCCGCGGCTCCAGCCGGCTCCGCTCACAGCATGCCCACCATGTGCAAGTCTAGCCTATCCTTGAACACCCTCACCTGAGGAAGCCCGTTGCATATCCTAGGGGTCCTAACCATCAAGAAGTTCTTCCTGACCTCCATCCTGAAACCCGGTTCCTTGAGCTTTGCTCCATCGGAACACGACCCGTCTTTCACTGTAGGGAAAAACAGGTCATGGCGCTGCTCCACATGACCATCCCTTCACATACTTTTGAGTTGCTGAAAGACCCCCTTGGAGATCTTTGCATCACAGATGTTTAGATAAGCTGCCCCTAACTTTGGATTTTGAAGGAAAACGGCCAGGAATATATCAGAGTGCTGGGCATGGTTGGTTACATGGTAGGAGGCATTCACTGCATCCAGAATAAGTATTTTTCAGTCAAAAGTTCCTCCTCTGCTCTCCCTCAACAGCACAGAACTAACCGTTAGAGCCTTTGCTGCTAGAGGGTGCAATAGATGGAGCTATGAGAACATGCCAGCTAAAAAAGGCTTCACAGATTTCCTGGCAAGGTCACCCCCCGATAATTGGCTGTGATGCTGTGCCGAGATGGAGCATTCTAATGTTGCAGAAGCAACTGGGAGACTGTTGGCCTGCCATCGTGCAGTAATTACACCCAGGAGGTGCTCTGCCCTTTGCCAAAGTAAGTTTGCCTTTGGCTGATCTCATTTAATGGTCTTAAATAACTCGAAACCGCCTTCGGTGCTGCTCTGGAGGACTCGGTGGGTGTGAAGCTGGGGAGCGGAATGGGCTGCCGCGGTTGGAGTCGCAACAGTGCGTTCTGTAGCTGGTTTCTCCCACACCTGTGAACTACCTGGAGTCTCTTAGGCAGAACCTCCCAGAGCGGAGCTTGGGAGTGTGGCCCACCTGCTGCTGCCGCTGCTCATGATGGCCGGCTGGGAGCTGCAGTCCAGCATGCCATGAGGCCGCCAGAGTGCCAAGGCCTGTGTTAAGAGGAAATGTCTCCACGTGGGGAAGTCGGGGAAGCCTGCCTGTGCTCGGTGCGCGCGTTTGTCATACGGGGCCGGATGCATGGCAATTTCATGTGGGCTTGCTGCAGACGTTGCGTGTTATTTCAAGATCTATGCATCATGCGACCCGATCGCAAAGCAGATGCGGGCTCAGCTGTATGCTGCTTGCTTTGGGAACCAGCCCTGCTGATGTCAGGGGGTGTGCCGGTGTCTGGGCCAGTGGGGTGCAGTCCTACACAAACTGATCTAATTTGGACCCATGTTGCTGAGCAGTGGGATGGTTCTGGTAGCAAGTGGGATGTCCGTTCCTTTGGTTCCGCTGCCTGGGACACTGGAAGGAGTTGCCCAAAGAATTCGGCAATCCCCTTTCCAGCTGGACCACTTCCTCTTCCTCCTAAGTCTGCTAAATGGAGAAGGACAGACGTGTCTGTGCCTGAGCACCCGCTGAGCTCCCTCTTCCTGGGGCTCGCTGGCCCTCCCCGTCCTGCCATGTGGCTGCTGCTCCCCATTCAGCCACGCCTTTTCAGCAAGCGAGCGGGGACCAGAGCGAGGCCGAGCAGTCATACGTCGCCTTGCTCGCTTGTGCTCGGGGGAGAATTACGTGCATCGGGCCAGACCTTCCCCTTGAGAAGCTGCCAGGGCCCAGTGTTGATGCCTGCCCTCCCACACCTCCTGTATTAAGCAACCCTTTTAATTTCCCATAGTTCCCCTGACCAAGTTTGGTGCGTTATGGGAAATCTGAAGTGTGGCTAGACTCACCCAGGCAGCGGTGCCCTCCAGCCAGGGAAGTTCATTGGCAAAACTGGGAGTCCAAAAGAGCGTGCTTGGCGCAGGACCCACCTGGAGCCGCTTCTGGTGGGGCTTGTGCCTGAAGGGCAGGCAATGACCGGGGTGGTCGCTGGGAGGGTGAGTGCCTTGCCCAGAGGCGCCCCCAAACCCCTCGTTGGCAAGGGGTGGAACATCATCATCTTACGATTTTTAGCATCCTTTTCTGCTACCCTTTAAATTCAGTGTAGTCTAAGAGTATGAGCTAAAACTTCAAAACGAAGCTTGAAATTGCATCACCAAAATGACATATTAATCAAAAGTAGCGGAAATAAGAGTCCAGTGTGGGCCTGAAAGTGTATGCTTGTGGGGGAGGAACATGTGGCCCTCCACATAGCGGTGGACTGTGCTCGCCGTCAGCCCCGGTGGGCTTAGGCAGTGATGAGGCATGCTGGGAGCTGGGCTTAGTAACATCTGGAGGGCTGCAGGTTCCCTGTCCCTGGTGTACCAGGAAGGAGCCCGGCAGAGCTCCACGGGGAGGAAGTTCCAACGTTTGGGCAGCACCATGGAAAAAGCCCAGCCCAGCCCAGCCTCTTGCGCCCCAGCTGAATCTCAGGCAGGGTGTATAGAGGAGACCACTCTGGAGCTATCCTGGTCTTGAGGACTTGAAATCCTGGCAGCGTGTTTCTTCTTGAATGGCTTGCTTCTGAGCATTTCTCAGGCAAGAGAAGCAAAGTTGTAGCCTATTCCTAAGCTTATTTGCTCCACAAAGCTTGGATACAACTGCAGGGAAGATCTGTTGAAGCGTAACTTCCTAAATTCCCTTCCTGTCCTTTCTGAAGGGTCTTCACACCCATTGCTCGCTGCTGCGCCACAGGGCCCCTGTCTGAAATCCCAAACTTATGTTCCAAATTATTGGATTTATTATTATTATTATTCAATTTATATCCTGCCTTTTTCCTCAAAGGGCTCAAGGCAGCTTACATCATTCTCCTCCTCCATCTTATCCCCACAACAACAACCTTGTGAGGTAGGTTGGGCTGAGAGTCTGTGACAGGCCCAAAGTCATCCAGTTGGCTCCCTGGCCGAGCGGGGACTAGAACCCAGGTCGCCTGAGTCCCAGTCCCACGCTCTTAACCACTGCACCACACTGGCTCTATTTATACTCCCAGCAGCCGCCTGGTCCTTCCTTATTTCATTCATCCCGGTAAGAATCTCTGTTAAGAGACTGCTGTTATCCTTTTGTAGGGAAGTTAACTAATTTATAATCCTCATTTTAGGATTAACTTTCCAGGTGGGTTACAACTGAGACACTGTATACTCAGGTTTGTAACTGAACTGGTATTTAGGGTCAGATTTTCTGGTCCTTCCTGCCCTCCCTTCTTGGTTTTAGTGTTTGGTACTCAGTTCCTTGCCAGAAGTACCCTTTAAACTGGGTAGAAAGAGCTTAATCCTTCCATTTCTATGACATGCCTTGTTCAACTGGAGCCACAGGTCCTTCAGTGCTCTATTTCGTGCATCAGAAAAACAAGAAAAGGAACTTTCTAAATTGGATGACCTCACAGATGAGGCATGAAAGCTGCTGCACTGATGACGCTTCCATAGTTGCTCAGGGTCGGTGGAATGCATTGCACTGCAAGCAAGCAGGGTGTTTATAACCCAACCGGTTTGTCTTATCTTCCAGATCTTCTCCCAAGAATACATCAACCTGTTGCTCTCGATGTACTTCTTTGTCCTTGGGATCCTTGCTCTTTCTCACACCATCAGGTACAAGATGGAGACTGGCATGTAGCTGGAATACTGTCTCTTGTGACTCCCAGTTTTTAAAAAGCAAGCTCCTAACCCCTGGGATTGTAGTGAACCTACACAAGCTTAGCAGCACTTTGCTCAAAAGCCTCCCACCCGGAGAACCTGGGTGGAGACGCTGGTATATAATGCAGCCTCGTCCAGGTACAGTTCTCCTTTCCTCCTCACGGCTTCTTCCTGGGGGCAGTTTAAAAAAGCCATCGCTGGCAGCCGTGCCTCTTCATTCCCCTCATCCTGGGACTCTCCGTTTCCCAGATCAAGGATGTGCCACACAGCTGGGCAAACTGGCTGCTGTGCACCGAAGTCAAGACAAGCACTCAGAAGTTGTAAACGTAACATTTATTTATTTATTTAAAACATTCTTATGCTGCCCCCATCACAACAAAGCCTCGGGGCGGCTCACAACAAAAACAACATGCATAAATATAACAAACAGTAAAAATATTAAAACCCGGTACATCTCGGCTTAAAAAGATTTAAAATCCTATAAATACAAATACGTTAACAATCAAAATGAGTTTTAAATAAAAAGGTCTTGGCCTGGCGCCGAAAAACAAATAATGACAGCGCCAGGCAGACCTCTCTGGGGAGTACATTCCATAGATGGGGCGCCACCGCAGAGAAGGCCCTCCTCCGGGTACTCACCCTCCTGATCTCATTCACAGAGGGTTCCCGGAGGAGGGCCTCTGCCGCCGATCTCAAGGGGCGGGAGGGCATATATGGACGCAAGCACTCCTTTAGATAGCCAGGTCCCAAGCGGTTGAGGGCTTTATAGGTCATAACCAACACCTTGAATTGGGCCCAGACTTCAATCGGGAGCCAGTGGAGCTGACGGAGAACTAACATGAGATGTAGTTACACGGGTGCAGGGCTGGTCGCAGGGACGTGACACTGGGAACTGGCCATGCAGCTGGGGCTTCGGCACCTCCTCTTGGGTTTTGCTGCTGTGAAGAAGGGCGTTTCTGTGGGGTGGACTGCACCAGGTTTGCCCTTGGACTACTGCCTGCCCCCCCTCAGACCTTAGCAAAAGGCTTGATCCGGGCTGTAAGGCAGGGGTGGGCAGCAAGTTCCCTGTCAAATTTATCTCGAAGGCCTTTTTAGAAAGCTGGATTTGGTCTTTAAACCACCACTGTAGTTCCATTTGGTGGCATTGCACCGATCGCTTGCTGCCACAGTTGGGCAGTGTGCAGCTCTGGGGGCCAGTTCCAAACTCCCAGAAGGACCCCAGTTCATGACTTGCTCCTCCGCCCGCATTTCATGCATGTTGTTTGTGTACCACCCAGCGCCCCTCAGGGAGTGAGCTCGCCCCCTTCATGCGCCCTCTCCTCTCCTCTCCTCTCCCCCGCCCTCTTCCCCACTCCCACTGCAGCCCCGTGATGAACAAGCTCTTCCCAGCCAATTTCCCCAACAAGCAGTACCAGCTGCTCTTCACTCAGGGCTCTGGCGAAAGCAAGGAAGGTAAGCCTGCCAGCCGGCTTGGCGTTTCGGCTTCGGCTTCTCCGGGCGGAACGCTCCTGGTCGCTTCGGCTGCTGTCGCTGCCGAGGGGTTGCCGGGCTTTGCCACCTCTCTGGGTGGGTGCCCCTGAGCCTTTGGCGCACTGATCTCCTGGCCGCCACCTCTGCTGCTCTCTCCATGTTGGCGCCGCCTGCGCATGTCTCTGGGCTCTACCCGTGTGGGAATGAGTTGGGTATTTTTCCAAAAGGGCAGGGATGCAGCCATGTGTTGCCCCCACAGAGCAAAACACAGCTCCGTCCACAGGAGTGCCATGTTTTGTAGGAAAGCAGGGGCGCATGAGTTCAGTGCAGGGGTGCAGGCCTTGGCTGGGGGCGAAATGGCTTGGGGAGGGGCAGGCGCGGAGCTGGCGGGCAGCCTCACAGAGCTGCCTTTGGCCTGGGAACTCACCAAGCATGTTAGCCGTTGCTGCCTGCACAGGTGGGCAGGGCAGGGGTGGGAAAAGGGCCAGGGCCAGGGCTGGGTGGCGGGGCAGGGCAGCGAGCCGGGCCAGCTGAGAAATGAAGCGCTTTGAGATGGGTGGGGAAGCCGCCATGCCTGCCAGAGAGAAGTAAGGCGGCTGCCCCCAGGCCTGGCAGACGATGCAGGGGAGAGCTTGGGACAGAGGAGGCAAGGAGACGCGGCCCAGCAGGGGCCCCGAGGCCTCTCCCATCGCCGGTGGGTGGTTCCTCTTGAGGAGACGGAGGAGTTCAGCCAGAGCCAAGCGTGGCAGGCTGCGTGTGCCGTGCAAGCAGACAGTCTCGAACTTGGCCTCTGCTGCTGCAAGCGGGCCGTGGATCATGGGCGTCAGGTCTGCGAGGAGCCCTCTTGTCCTGAGAACTTGCTGGCCTCTGCCAGTCCGAGTAGGCCGTCCTGGGCCTGGTGGGCTTGTGGTCTGGCTTGGCCTTGAGCAGCAGCCTCTGTCCTCAGCGTTGCCGCCACACGGGCGAGGCGCGGCCCTCGGGGCCCCTTGGGGCAGTGGGCAGGGCAGCCGCGTGTGGCCGCCTCCCCTCTCGCGTTGTATTCAAGAAGCTGGCAAGGGTCACAGCAGCCGGGTGGCTTTTGTTGGCAGAGATTGTGAACTACGAATTCGACACTAAGGACCTCGTGTGCCTGGCGATGAGCACCGTCGTTGGCGTCTGGTACCTGCTGAGGAAGGTAGGTGCTGCCAGGCAGAGTGCGGGGAGCACCTGTGGAAGCTGAGGAGCCGCTGCACCTGCAGGGCTTGGGCTGGGGTGGGGGGAGCGACAGAGGGCCCGGCTGCGCCCGGCCTGATTCGCATCCGCCTCCCTTTTCCCAGCACTGGATTGCCAACAACCTCTTTGGCTTGGCCTTCTCTCTCAACGGGGTGGAGCTGCTGCACCTGAACAACGTCAGCACCGGCTGCATCCTGCTTGGCGGCCTCTTCATCTATGACGTCTTTTGGGTAAGTGCACGGCTGAACTTACCGCCGCGTCTTTTCTCCACTCTGGGTTGCTTCCCGGCTTGTTTCCCACCTGCTTCAGTGGAGCCGCAAATACTGTCATGTTTGTTTGGTCACCCTTGACTGCCACCTCTGTAACCTGGTGAAACAACCCATGAGCAAGCCCATGGCTCTGAGTTTGCACGTAATGACAACCTGTGGTTTACATCCAGGATGGGCAGCAGGTAGTTCTCCAGAGGTTAAAACTTCAGCTCCCAGAAGAACCTGCCAGCTTGGGGAAAGCTCAGGAATGCTGGAAGTTAAAGGCCAAGACATCTGGAGAGCCGCTTTCTGCTAGTCCCCGATTTAAACAACCCAGGGACAAACCATGGGTGTGCTTTTGGGGTTGTTCATGGATAACGGGCTCTGGCCACAGTTGCACCTCAAACAATGCAGAATCCAGTGGTGCAAACTATGGGTTTACTCTATGTGTGAATCGGGGCTGCCCTGGGGCTTTCTCTTGGGCTTGGCAGACGCTCGGCTTAGCGCTCTTGCGACTGTCCAGGCTGCGGTAAGTTTTCTTGAAGCCCAGATCCATGGCCTCCATCCCCAAATCTGCTCGTTTCAGTTTTGTGTTCATCCAAACTTTGGAACGTGTTCATTCCAAACACGAACTGCTTGTGTTCTTCCCATGCTCATAATAGCTTCAGAGTTTTTAAATCTTGCACACAGATTTGTCGGTATTTTCCATTTATTTATTTTATTTATTTTACAGATTTATAAGCTGCCCCCTTGCAAACAAGCCTCGGGGCGGCTGACAACAAATCAAAAAAATACAATAATGTAACACAAATATACCATTTAAAACACGTTAAAAATTTTCCATGCATACTTCCCATAATGTGCCCGATTATGTAGGCAGCATTGGTGTATTTTGACTATATTAGTTATTTGGGAAGTGCTGATGTTTTTCTATTTTTAAAAAACGAATTGTTATGTTGAGTCTTACACTGATATGTTAGACC
The DNA here is from genome assembly GCA_023646645.1 of Varanus salvator macromaculatus. NCBI lineage: Eukaryota > Metazoa > Chordata > Lepidosauria > Squamata > Varanidae > Varanus > Varanus salvator. The sequence continues at coordinate 2,578,952 of JAIXND010000771.1, read as the reverse complement.
AGTGATTAATACCTTTGTCTTAAATTGAGTTTGGGTAATACTTGAAAATATTTCACAATATGAAGCCTGCTAAGAGAAATTGCTAAGAATGTTGGGGCACCTTAGACAGACCAGCGTAAGTTTTCAGGCACGCTGTCCATTTCATCAGCTGCCTCGTCGTGCATGACAGCCGACCACAAAAGCTTATACTGCAATAAATTTGTTACCCTAAGGTGCCCCCCAAATTCCTGTTCTTTTTCACCTACCCCTTTGAGCTTTTCAGGGTTTTATGATCTATATGTGATACGTAATCATTAGTTTATCTAGTGAAAGATTCTGTACAATGTTTTATTTTCCCTTTGGTTCTGGTTTAATAAGTTTTTGCTCAGGAGTATTTGAGGCTTTTCCTCTTGGTGCAGCTGAGGGGTCTGGCCAAAGTCTTGGTGCAGCTCTTTGATTTTGGGATAGGTGTGTCCCCCACATCAGCACAATAAAAGCTTCTGCCAGCACTCTGAGAAAAGCAGATTTAGGGGCAGGCTGCAGAAGGCCCAAGGGAAGGAAGTGGCTCGAGAACTAAGGAAGATGTGTGCAGAAGGGCAACCTGCAACCTTGCGCAGGGCCTAAGATAAGGGCAGGGAGGTGTGGGCAGGAGGAGGGCCGAGGCCGCATGGCAGACTGCCGGGCTGGCTGACCGGCGCGTGTGCACTCACAGCCTTGCTGGTTTCCACGTAAGAGCTCCCAGTCCACCCTGCTCTCATAGAGGCCTGGCTGAGCATTTTAAGGGCTGTTTAAGGAGGAAGCGAAACCGGCGTGCGCAGACCTGCAGCCGGCCCTTCTGCTTTGCAAGGCTTCCTCCACAGGCGGGCTGCAGGGGTGGCGGGGGTCTGTCTTGCCGCCCCCGTCCTTCACGCTGCTCTCCTCCTCTCCAGGTCTTTGGCACCAACGTGATGGTGACGGTTGCAAAGTCATTTGAGGCACCCATCAAATGTGAGTAGTTGCTTTAGAAGCGTGCGGTGAAATTACTATTGCATTGCGTTGCTGTTCCACATTTTTTCCACTTGCAAGGGAAAAGGCTGCTTACACAGTTCTCCGCCACTCCATTTTATCCTCACAACAACAGCCCTGTGAGGTGGGTCACGCCGAAAGCAAATGACTGGCTCAGAGGCACCCGGTGGTCTCGTGTGTGTGTGTGTGTGAGAGAGCGAGTGAGAGCGAGCGAGCGCAGATGCTGATTGTGGCTTGAGCAACTGAGAGTCCTTTCCCATAAGTCAGGCCTTCCCCAG
>JAIXND010000771.1:2462988-2577680 GCA_023646645.1 Varanus salvator macromaculatus | reverse complement strand
AGCCAGGTGTTTTAGCGCATGTGGAGGGCACGAGTCTGGGGAAGGCCACTGTAGGGCGATAGTGACCCACTGTGAAAGGCAGCCTCGTTCCCTGGACTGCGATGGCGCTTGGCTATTTACCCCATTTCTGTACCACCCATTAAGCAAAGCTGTCTGGATCGTTCCATTAAAGCCATCGCTTTAAACTTGGATTTTATTTGATACTAAAATTAAAATTTACAGCACCCCAAAATACCCAAACCCCATAGCAGCAACGCAGTGCTTTCATAGAACCATAGAACAGCCGAGATGGAAGGGGCCCGGAAGACCATCGAGCCTGGCCCCCGCTCGGTGCAGGACTGATGTCCACGGCATCCCCACAGTCTGCTGGGGAGGTAACCCAGTCACAAAACGAGATCGGCTTAGTCTGGCAACACTCGCTGATGGATTGATTGATTGAACACATTTGTATATCGTCGCAGTAGCCCCATGGCTCTCTGGATGGTTTACATAATAACCATAGCAATGCATGAGAACTACATAAATAAAACATTTAAATCATCAACACTAGTAAACAAAATGATTGTGCCATAGTAGAAATTGAGCTCTTTGGCTTTTTCTTTGTTATCTGTCCAATTTGCCCTCCTCACTGAGAAGTTGAACCTCCGTTTCTTTTCTCTGCCACTTAATGGGAACATACCTGAAAAAAAAAGCTTTTTTTGTTTTGAGCGCCTGCTGCTAGCCTCAACTCACTCTCAGCTTTAGCCTTCCTGTTGTAGCTCCTGCACTTCCGTGCCACCAGTCTGGGCTCTTCTTTTGTCACTTGGTCCTCCTTCCACTTCCTATACGTGTCCTTTGTTTTTAGCTCAACTCAGAGTATTTTGTGACGCCACATTGGTTTCTTCTGTCATCTGCAGGCTCTTTTGCTTTTGTCAGAATTGTTTGTCATTGTGCCTCTAAATTTTCCTTTTTTTAAAAGTCCCGCCCATCTTGGACTCCCTTTTTTCCTAAGGGTCACTTGCCACAGGACCTTACTGAGCTCATTAAAACCAGCTTTCCCATAATCCAGAGTACCTGTGTGGCTGTGCCCCATTTTTGCTTCGTTTAAAATCAAGAACATCAAATGCTGTGGTCATTTCCCCACCATTCCTGCGACTTCCACTTTACCCACTAAGCCATTCGGATCAGCCAGTATTAAGTCAAGTGTAGCTGATCCTCTAGTTCCTTCCTCCACCTTCTGTAGGAGGAAGTTATGATCCACACATGTCAAAAATTCCATGGAGAATTTGTCCCCGAACAAGATATCAGGATAGCCAAAGTCCCCCATTACTACCACATCATACTCCCTGGCGATTTGCTCAACAAGAGTCTCATTCTCATCTTCCCCTTGACTAGGTGGTTGGTACTAGAGTCCGACCACCCCGTCGCTCTCATTCCTTGACATATTTGCCTTGCCAGGTGCTCTCAGTGGGGCTACCAGGCTCATCTTCCTGTATTTCTGTGCAGGGATACACTTTTTTTTTAACACATAGTGAAACTTTGCCTCCTTTCCTCTTTCTTCTGCTCTTCTCAAACAAGCTTGTGTCCTTCAGTTGCTATATTCCCGTCATGGGAATCATCCCACCAAGTTTCAGTAGTTCCTGTTGAGTCGTTTTTGTCTTCATGTGCTCAGAGTTCGAGTCCATCCTGTTTGTTTCCCAGGCTCTAGACAGACACTGAAGCTTTCTGGCCGGGCTTCTCTCCTGCATTATTGAGGGGGCTGCTTTGGGGTGCGAACAGAGCCCTTCCCTGTGTTGTGCTAACTTCGTCCACAGCGGCCTCCAATCCACATTTCCCTCCCTGGTCAGACTCCCTTCAACCCTCCTGCTGAAATGCTTCATGCTGTGGCCAAACCCCTTCTTTCCGCCTCTGGTGAGCTGCAGCCATTTCATGCCACAGTCAGTCATCCAAATAGCGTAGTTCGTGGTCCCAGAATCCGAATCTCTCATGTCGGCACTACCTATGCTGCCGGTTTTTCGCTTGGAGTATTTTTACTTCCCTTTCTACCCCACTTCCAAGGACTAGGAGGATGGAGGAAAAGACTATCTGGACCCCAAAGTTCTTGAGCTTCCTTCCCAGGCTGCCAAGATCTGATGTGATCTCCTAGTAGCTCCATTTGGTTGCATTGTTTGTTCCCATGTGAACTAGAGGAAGGGGAGAGGTGTCTGTGGGCTTCATCTGCTTTGCCAGTCTCCAGCCCAAGCTCCAGTGGGACAGCATCCCTGCTGAGTCCATGGGACGTCACGTCGCTCCTGGGTTTCAACCCCATGCAGCAGGGCTCCCACAGAACGCACGCTTCTTTCCTCTTGGGCAACCGCCTTTCTGCCTCAGGCTCCCTTCTCACCCTCCCTCTACAGGCTGTCCTTGTCCTCCAGTGGCTGAAAGCTCTAGTGGAGGTTCCTTAGCTCCTGCGGTTCCACTCCGGATTCTTCTGCTCCTTCCTCCAGGAGTCTCCCTTTCCGGGTCTTTGCTCAACTCTTCATTCTCCGTCTCTGCTTCAAGCTGCTGTCGCTCCTCCACCTCGGGTGCTTCTCGTTGTTCTCGCAGTGCCGCCATTTTGCCCAAGAGCTCTTTCCTTCCTCTTATTCCCCCGAGGGTGGACACCCACGGCTCAAGCGCTTTCTCGTTTTTGTCTAGCGGTTCACCTACCTTACATTCATTACTGGGAAATGCCACGTCAGCCTCAGGGAGGAAAACAAGCACTGCACACCCTTTGTGGGTCACTACAGCAGAAGAATCCTTTTGTGCTGTTGTGTGCCGTACAGTATGGAGGAAGAAATGTAGATTTATTGATTCGGGCATCCTACTAGGCCCGCGAGCTCGTCGGTTGAGGTCTGGTTCCTCTGCTGCTCACAGCGGCGACCTCTCTTCCCGTTGTCCCTCTGGCGTATGCACCGTATTCCTGCCACTGCTGCCTTGAGCTGGTCACTTGAAATACCATGTGAATGGATTGATTGATTGATGAATTAGCAAAAGCAGGAAGACTAACATGGCCTCTATTAACAACTGTTGTTGTTAATGTTATTTCTGTACTAGTGCACTGGGCAGTTTACCATGATGTGTAACAGCCATACAGTAAGACACAATAAAATGCTATAAAATCTTACTGAAACCATATAAAACTTAAAATGGCTAAAAGCATACAGTGAAGAATGGCTCAGTAAAAACACCTGTTGTGGGGGCTCCCCTCAAGCCCCAGATAACCAGGGGTGTCCTTAAAAGCCTTGGCGTAAAGGGCCCTCGTAACCTGGTGCCATAAACCTGACAGGGTTCGCCCTAGGTGAGTCACTGCAGGGTGATCGTTCCGGGGAAGAGGGGCCACCACAGAGAAAGCCCTCCCTTTTCTTGCCTTCCTCGGAGCCTCCCTTGGAGTTGGCACCTGGAGGGAGGCCCTGGGTGCTGAGCATAGTGTCCAGGCAGTCATGGTCAGGAGAGGCACCGTAGCCAGTATTGCAGTCTCAAGCCAGGTAAGGCTTTGCAATGAGCTTCCTGAGTGGGACCTGGAAGCAGGCAGGCAGCTAATGCAAGTTTCCCTCCACCTGCCTTCCAGCTGGCTTCCTCCTTGTTCCGTCGCTCTCTGCTCAGGTCTGTACCAAGGAGCTGGCCAAGCCGTGCTCAGGGAGGGAGCTTGGGCGCGATCCTGTCGACTTCCTGGGCCATCGCTGCAGAGCCAGCGACGCCTGCAGGAAAATCTCCTGGAACCCTGCAGGAGCTATCGAGTTGCTGAGCCTCAGAGTGGGTGGATCCAGCCGTAGCTGGTGGAGAACACGGCAGTCTTTCTCCCATCCGCATTGCATAGGAGCAGAGCGAGTCAGAAGGGGTCTCTCGGGCTATCCAGCCTGACCCCCAGCTCCAGCCGACTCCCCTCAGGATGTGCATGCCCACATCCGGCCGTGTTCTGCAGCAGCGAAGCCCAGTTCCTGCGTTCAGCCCCAGAGGCTGCTGCCAACCCTCCCAGGCAGGATCCCACCCTGAGCGCTCTCGAGTGTGAGCATCCCCGTTGCCAGGCGGGAGTGTGGGGATTTAGCCGTGCTCCTTTCGGGGCAGCGCGAGATGCATGTGAGGCTCGAGTGAGCGAGGCTGTTTGCGTCACTGTCCGTGCGGCTTGCGAGGTGCTGCTGCCTCATTTCCTCTGTACGTGAAGCTCTTCGGCTAACGATCCGACGCGTCGTTGTTTGATGCTGCTGGCGCACTGGCAGAGGCCAGCTGTAGGTGCATGCTCACAGTGGTCTTCAGGCACGAAATGTTCCGCTGGTCCTCTTGAATTGTTTGAGTCACACTCATCCTCATGCTTCCCCCCAGTGGTTTTCCCGCAGGATCTGCTAGAGAAAGGCTTGGAGGCTGACAACTTTGCCATGCTGGGCCTGGGGGACATCGTCATTCCAGGTAAGGCGGAGGAAGACTGCTGTGGACGCTGCCGCTCAGGCGATGGAGCCCTTGCGGGCAGCTGGCTCCTCTTAGCTGTAGTGGAGACTGGACTGGACTGGTGTATTCATGTGGCCGGAATGGCTTTCTTTGTAATAATTCACATTATTAAGTTGATAGTCCACCTTTTTTCCTCTTGCATGGACAGCATGGTTGTCCTCCTCGCCCCTTGTGTCCTCACAACCCCTGCGATGCAGGTTAGGCCGAGAGTCTGTGACCGGCTCAAATTCGTGGCTGGGCTGGAGGCAAGAGCTTGTATCTCTCGAGCCTGGCCTTCAGCTAGTGGGGCCCTGATCAAACCAAGCGAGAGTTTTCTCTAGAGGCAGAACTGACAAAGCTGAAGCTGTCCTGCTTCGGGCACAACATGAGGGCAGAAGATACCCGGGAGAAGAACATCACGCTAGGGAAAGTCGGAGGCAGAGGAAGAAAGGAGACCAAATATGAGATGGATGGACTCCATCCGGGAAGCCGCAGCCTTGGCCTCGGAAGGGCTGAGCGGGGCTGTCGTGGATGGGAGACGCTGGAGGACTTTTGTTCCTGGGTCACCATAAGTTGGAAACAACCAGATGGCACATTACACAAAGTACAAGCCTCCAGTTGCTACATCCAGGCACCTAACTGACATTATTGAATTGCTTCTCTGAGCGCCAGAGATAGAATGATAGATAGATAGAAACAGAGCGAGTCAGAAGGGGTCTCCCGGGCCATTTAGTCTGACCTCCGGCTCCAGCCGGCTCTGCTCATGAGATGGCTTGTGATAAAACCATAAGAAGAGCAGGTTATGACTTTTAGATAAACAAATGGGAAATGATGTAAAACGCACTCGTTGCAATCAGACAAGGGAACTCTCCAAAATTAAGGAGCCTCATTAAGCACTGAAAATTGACTGGGAAACTGAGAGGACGTGAAAGCAATTTGCCTCGGTTGTGGGGGATCTCTCTGTTGTGTTTAGACGACACACATGCGGGGGGATCCGCGTCGTCACCCTTGATAGCGCCGCTTCCCGTGCTGTGCCAGGCGGTTTGTCGCCACAATGAAGGGTCCAGCCCGGATTCCTGTGTGCCTCTTCACCAGGCCACCCTGGCCTGGCTCACGCAACCCCTGGGGCTATGCGCTGCCTATGGTAACGCCAGGCCCCCCCACACACACACACGACAAGCCACGGGGGCTTCCTAGCCCCCTCGTGGTCGTCTGCTGCTAGAGAAAAGACTGGTTGCATGGGGAAGGGAACCCCGGCTGCCGAACGGAGGGGTGGGGTGGAGAATTCGGCTGCTCCTTTTCCCCTGAGAGGGTGGCAGTGGGCCGCTAGCTTCGCTCTTTCGGAGCTGGCGCTGGTGTGCTCTGGCACAGGTGACCCCATGGGATGTCCTGTGGCGGGGCCTGTGGATGTCATGCAAGAGGAACCTGCAAAGTGACTGTTGAGCGGGGTGGACCGTGAGAGCTGCTCGCTCTGGCTGGGTTGTAGCAGCTTGCTGGGCGGGACGCGGGCCGACCTGGCCTTGTGGAGGCTGGCGATCCGGCCCATTCCTCCCCTTGGCGCAGAGCAGCGGGACGCTGCGGTCCGTGCCAGAGACCCCCCTGAGCGGCGCCGTGGCTGCGTTCGGCCAGCAGAGGGTGCTGTGCCGTTGCAGGCGAGCACGGAGGAGCCCCCCCCCCCCCGCACTGAGCAGAGGGGTGGGGCCGGGCGGCCCCCTGCCCGCCCTCGTTCTCATGGCTTCTCTCCCTCCTCCCACCCCAGGAATCTTCATCGCTCTGCTGCTGCGTTTCGACATCAGGTGAGACTCGGCTCGGTGCATTTCGGGAGGCTGCATTGGTGATTTTGCTGTTGCTGCTAAAACCCAGCGCTCCCTGGTCTGTGAAAACACCCGTCAGCATGTTTGTGGGGGGGGGGGAGCGGGTCCCAGGGGCTGCCTGAGACTTTGGGGACCCCCCCATTTCTGTTAGCGATTGCGCCTGGGTTGCTTGATGGCGGCATCACCTCTTCCTCTCCATCCCTGACGCAGCCTCAAGAAGAACACGCACACGTATTTCTACACCAGCTTCGTGGCGTACATTTTCGGGCTGGCCCTCACCATCTTCATCATGCACATCTTCAAACACGCTCAGGTGAGCTGCCCAAACAGGTGCCACGTGTCCGGTTGTGCGGCTGCGCGGGTGTTGCTCCCTTCGTGGAGCAGGTCGTCTTGGGCACCAGAGACAGAGTAGGAAGGACGGATGGAGCTGGGCCCGCTCCGAAATCTTGGGGCGCTCCCCCTTGCCCTGCTCACTGCTGGCGAGCTCGCCCTTGCCCTCGCAGCCTGGGGGCCAACTTTGCCAAACACGCTGGCCTGGCTGTTGGGGAAGAGGATGCCTCTGAGCGGCCCCACACGGCCCTGCTTTGGCTGGCTTCTCTCTGGATGGAGCGCCAGGAGCCCCGCTGGCCTCGGAGCCTCTTGGGTGCACAGGCCAGCTCGAGTGGGGCATGTTCATTGTCCAGCAGGCCGAATGTGCATGGGGAGGACCCTCTCCTGGCTGCAGGGAAGCGCTCGGGCAGCCTCTGTCCTCCAAGACCCCTCTGACCCCACCCACTAGTTAGGCAGACGCGTGCAGACGTTGGGTTCCTGGCGGAAGGGCCCCCCTGAAACAGGCAGGTGCTACAGTGCTCGGCTCCCCGGGACCCTCACCCCGGCATGGTTTCCTCTGGACTTGGCTGCAAGAGGGTGTGTTTCACCAAGCCCCAGGCTGACCACTGCGGGAGCCATGGCTTGAGGCAGAGCACTGTCCCAGGAGCGTGGGAGGGAGACGGGTGTCCAGGCTTCCTGAAGCTTCCTGGGGACCGTCAAAGAGCCCAAGAGTCGTGTCAAGCTGGGACAGACCACGGGGCCATCTGGGCTAGCGCACTGTTCTCTCCGTGGCCAGCCAGCTGCCTGCCCGGAGCCCACGGGCCGGGTAAGAGCGCAGTAGCCCCCTCCCCCGTGTGCGTCCCAGCAGCTGGTGTGCAGAGCCCTCCTGCCGGGGATGGGATGTGGCCACGGGCAGCCCCGTCCTCCGTGGATGCAGCACTTCTCCCCATGAAGCTGTCCACGTGGGGGTAGCTCGGTCTAGGTGGCCTTTGTGTGTGTGGCTGAGGCCCGGCCCCCGGGACTCCTGCCCTCCAGCAGCCCCCATCGGGCCCAGCTTTCACTGTCGATGGCTGGGGACGTTGGGAGCTGTCGTGCAAAAGCAGCAGGCGGCTTCCCAGTGCACGCCAGTGACACCCCTCGGGAGCCCTCCGAGCCGCTGCAGCAGCTCCCCCACTGATGCCCCCCTCCCTCTCCCTCTCGCAGCCTGCCCTGCTGTACCTGGTCCCAGCCTGCATCGGCTTCCCTCTCCTGGTGGCTCTGGTGAAGGGAGAAGTGGCGGAGATGTTCAGGTGAGAGCGCCTCGCCCCTTCCCCGGGATGCCTGCTTCGTACTCGCCCAGCCAGTGGGCCTGACCATCTTCCTGGGTCTACCCAGGGTTAACGGGGGGGGCCGGGGGAGGCTTTAGGTGCTGCTTGGAGCTGCTGCCGATCGGGTGGGTGGGGTGCCAGGCGTTCTCCTGACTTCTGCACAGCGCATGTGAGCGAGAAAGCTGAGAGGCACCAAGACTACATGGAGACTCCCCGGAGTGGCCTTCCCCAGCCTGCCCCCTGCCCCCCCGCAGCTCCCAGCATTCCCCAGCTGCCAGTGCCAGAGCGCCGGCGGCAGACTCACGGTGGGTTTTGCACTCCCGGCTGGCCTCCCCCAGCCGCCTCCCGTCCCCCCGCCCCCCCCCCGTCACAGTGCTCCCTGCTTTTCCATGCTGTCCTGACCTTTGCTTTCATCACCCTGGGCCCCACTGGAATGTGGTGGAATTTGGGAAGCCTTACCCCATGGGCCTTCTTTCTCTGCCCCAGTGAGAGAGGGTCACAAGCTGCCATCCTCACCTGCCCTAGAGAGAGAGGGCCGTGGTGGCCGCCTGTGGCTGGCGAAAGCCCCCTCCCCCCCAGTTTGGCCCCTTTCCACGCCATCAGGGTCTGGTAAAGAGAGCCGGTGTGGCGTTGTGCTTAAGAGCGTGGGGCTGGAATGCACCCCAGTGGTCGGGGTGGGGCTGCCTGCCTTGCAGCCCGGATCTCCATGGCGGTCACTGGTGGCTGTGGGCCAGTCGCAGAGTCCCAGCCCAGCCTACCTCACAGGGTGGTTGTTAGGACGAGACCGGGAGGAGGAGACGGATGTGAGCCCCCTTGAGAGCCTTGGAAGGAAAAGGCAGGATATGATCCAGAGGAATGAAGCAGGCCAGCCCTGCACCGGTGCTGCCAGCCCCAGGGTGTGGGGCTCCCGCAGATGGGGGGAGGGGTCCAGGGGCTTGCCTGGGGAGTTGAGGTTTGCTCCCCTCTCTGCTCCCGCACCGCCCGTGCAGTGACCGGCACAGGGCCTGCAGCTGGGGAGGGGAGTCGCTGCTGGTCTGGGGAAATGGGAGGAGGTCTCTGGGTGGGTGGGTTGGGGTTGCAAGCCTTTTTGGGGGGCAGCTCCTCCCAGCGCTGTCGCCGTTGCCCAGGGTGCCCCTGGGGCGGCCAGAACCCGCCACCGGCCGTTCAGCGCAGCAGAGACGGCTGCCATGTGGGCCCAGCCAAAGAACTGGGACATCAGTAGGTCCAGTAGCGAGCCCAGGCGGGCCTTTCGGAGGTTCTGTCCGGTGACAGAGGGGGACTCTGCACATGTGCGGCAAGCCTTTCTTGCACCCTGGCCAGCCGGGGACTTGCCCACAAGCTGGTACAGAATGAGATCGCAAGCCGAGAGCTCCGGGCGGGTTTTCATGCCCAGGCCTGGCGCAGAGGTGCCGTGTGTGTGTGGCGTGAGCTGCTCCTGCAGCCTCCGCGAGGCCCTTGCGTGAGGCAGCAGCCCCCTCGGAGCACGGTCCGCGTGACGGCAATCCGCCCTTCCTGCCTTTCCCCATTGGCGCCGCTGCCCATCCCCCGTCCCCCTGGGCAGGGTGGGTGCGAGACCCCCTCCCGGAACAGCTGGCGGACGAAGGCTGCTGGGGTGCCGCTCGGCACTCGCTCGGCACGGGGCCCCTGGGGAGTCGCGTGCCTGGCTGGGGGTCTGTGGGGCCGGCGGCAGAGGCGGGCCCGCCTGCTCAGACGGGGCATCGGCCGCAGCTTTGTGCCTGCGTTTGCAGGGTGAGCGCCGTGGAGGCCGGAGAGGCAGAAGGCTCAGCTTCCTTACAAGCACCTTGAAAGCGCCGTGGAATTTGCAGGGGGGGGGGGCAGGAAGTGGCGGCCGATGGAGCGCCTCTGCTGTGCGGAGCGGAAGGCTCCCCACCCCAGGAATGCGGGCAGGTGTCGCCTGGCCCCTGCCCAGGTTGCTTTGAAGTGCAGCCGGATCCTGAGGTGCCGACAGCCCGACGACACCTGGGTCTGCGCCTCCTGGGCACCCTGACCTTCACCCGGGCAGCGCTTCGGAGCCGGGCCCTGCCCTCACTCGCTCCCACCGGGCCATCCTTCCTCCGCCCCCACACACCACACGAGCCGCCCGCCTCCCGGAGGCGCCTCTCCGCCCAAGAGCCCCAGGGCCAGAGTCGGAATGGGCAGCGGGTTCGGGCTGGGCTCCCTTGAGCAGGGCAGCCGCAGTCCACGGGCAGCCACCGGTGGCTGTGCAGAGAGTCTCCCGGTGGCTTGGGCTGCTTGGCCCTCGCTGCAGGCCCCTGTGGACGATGGGCCCAGTGGGGCAGATCCTTTTCCAACCCGGGGGAGCAGGTCTGGAGGGCGGCTTCCCGCTGGGCAGAGCCCAAGCCCCGGAATGTTCTGGCCTGAGGCTCCTACCGGCTGGCAGCACAGGCTTCGGGCCGCATGCCAGGCTTTCAGGCGGGGAATGTGAGCCCCCCAGGGAGAAGGGGGCGGCTGCATGGGGACCTCCCACCCCAGGTTGGGTTGGCCGTGCCGGCTTGCGCCTCCCTGCGCCTGTCGGGGTGACCTGCCGCCGCTGCCCACAGAGGCCTGGTACCTGAGGAGGGCTCCAGGCGGCTGCCATCACGTCGTTTCCAGGGGGCACGGTGTCCCCGGGGTCTCAACTCCTCAGTGGGAGAGCTTGCGGGGTTTTCCCAACCCTGAGCTGCCCTGCGACATGCCAGTCGCTCTGTCGTGGGGGGCGCTCCCTCCCCGAGCCTGGCCAGCCTTCCAGGTGCGCAGTGCATGTCTGGATTGTGCGGCTCACGCAGAACTTCTGTCTCACTGCTCTGCGCAGGCTCTCCTCAGCCCCTGAGCTGATGTGGGAAAGGGTCCCTGGCCGGGCGGAGCCTGAATCTCTCGGCGGCAGCACCGTTGCCACAGGGCCCCCTCCTCGCTTGGGTTTTAGATACGGGTCGAAGCCGTTTCTTGGTTCTGTGGTCTTGGGTTCAGTGGAGCCATGCCGTTCTGATGACTTTTCTCGGCTGGGGTGTTCACTTGTGTTGAATGTCCCTTCCCGCACCGAGCTGTGGATTTGCACAGCGGAGGAAAGAATAGGAAAACCTGTGAAGGGCAGAGATGCCGAGCACAAGGACTAGTCTGTTGCCGGGGAGTAGCTCTGCCTCTGAATTGCATCCTCGGTGCCCTGCCCTTCTGGCCCCTCCTGCTTCCGCACGGCCCCGCGGCTGCTGCTTCTGGGGCCCCCTCCCGCCTCAGGAATGGAATCGGTGCAGTGGGAGACGAGGCTGGGGAGGCTGCTCCACTGGGAAGGAATCCGTGGGCAGCCGCCTTCCCCAGCAGCGTCGGGTGCAGAACGAATCCGCTTCGCTCCGCAGCCCTTTTGCTCGTGTCCGGGGCCCCGCGGCCCACTGCTGCTGGGACCTCTGCTTGCCTTCTGTGCAGCTCTGGGCTTTGGGAGGGGAAGTGCCACCGGGAAGTGGGGTAGCTCGTGGCGCGGCACATGGAGGGGCGGGCAGCATGGCGCATGGGGGGCTTCCGCTTTGTGGCTGCCCCGCTCTCCAGCTAGAACTGCCTTTGGGCCTGAGCCAGGCCTTCTTTCGGTCCATCCCTGGCACTCGGGCATCCCCTCGCCTGCAGAGCATTTCGGGCAGACAGAAAGGCTGTGGAAGCGCGACGGCTGCAGCTCTTGCACCACTGCTCCTAAGCCCTTTCGTCTCCCGTCTCCGCCCCGTCTCTCTCTCTCTCTCTCTCTCTCTCTCTCCCCCCTGCAGCTATGAATCTTCTGCCGAAATCTTGCCCCATACCCCACGGCTCACCCATTTCCCTAGTGTCTCCGGGTCTCCGTCCAGCCTCGCTGACTCCATGCAGCAGACCCTGCCTTGCTCCCACAGACGTCGGCAGCAGAGCCCCAGCGCCATGTAGCTCCCTCTTGGGCAGGGCCCCGCTCGCCCGCCCGCCTGCGTGACTCTGGCCAGGTAGGGGCGAGCGGAGGGTCAGGCCCGCGTGCCCCTTGGGGTGTGGGGGCCTTGGCCACCGAGTCGGCGGGAGTACAGCACTGGAAGGGTTCCCGGGGGCATGTCTAGACCCACGCACCGCCATAGAGTATCCCGCACTGACGAATCGCTCGCTGGAGGTCTCTCTTGTAGTGCAGGGGACGTGCTTTGCACAAAGGGCCCCGGGACCAGCTCGTCCGGTGGCACCAGCAGGTATGACCGCTGGAAAGTTGGGGGAGCTGGTGCCAGCCAAGCAGCGCCCGGTTTTTGCACCCAAAAGGGACCTCCAGAGCCGCGTCATGTCAACAGGAACAGCCAGCCGGCTCTGGCAGGAAAAGCAAGCTGGCAAGACCCCGGCGTCTTCCGAAACGGAGCGTCTTTTTCCCAGCGGGCAGGTGAACTCTGCCCAGCAGATGTGAGCCGCCCAGAGAATGTCAGCTGTGGGCAAGAGAGAGATTATTTATCGTTATTTATTTCATTTCAATACCACCCCGCAACCACGGCTCTGTGGGTGGTTTGCAGCCAGCCAAATGGGATAACTGAGCTAGTCCAGGACGCGATGACCCGCTGGGCTGGCTTAGGGCGAGGCCGTGGCACCGGCGTTGTGACCCCGCTCAGCTGGGCCTGCCAGAGTTTCGGAACACAAACAGCCTCTCAGTCCAGGTGGGTTGAGGACCTGGGCTGTTCCTGCCAGATGTGGAAACCCAGCTGGGCTGGGAGTGGAGCCCGCCACTGTTGGCTCGCTTCTGAATCTGGCCCTGCCTAAAGAGCGGCGGGGGGCAGGGGGGCTCCATCCGTCCACCCCTCTGAGTTTGGGAGGGCACGTGCTGGGGCTGCGAGGCACAAGCGGAAGGTCTGCTTCCAGGCAGCCTCTCCATTTGGTCTCGGCTGCTTGCTCCCACGGCGCTCGTGGAGGCCGTGGCCACAGCATGCAAGCCGAGGAGGTGAGCAAGCCACACTCCGGTCCAGTGTTCTGTCCCTGCGCTGGCCACCCGGACACCCGTCGGAAGCCTGTGAGCAGGGCGTGAATGCTGCTCATGTTCCCCAGCGCCTTGTTTTGAGAAACGTGTGTGGCGGCCGTGGCCGGGGCGGGGGGAGGCTCATCTTCCGGGCTGCGCCTTCAGCCATGAGCCAGTGCAGGCCACAACCCCACGGGAAGCTTCGGTGCCGCACTCCTGCCTGGCATCACTCCCTTCAGCAAAGGTGGTGTGGGAAGCTTTCCCGGGGAACCGCACCCCGAACCCCGTGCAGGGCTTTCTCTCGCACTGGCCCACCTGGGTGCACAGCTATCGAGGACCTGCCAGCGTGGGCTTGCGGGGCTGCACACTCGTGGCTTGGCATGTGCCGGAGGCCCCTGGCCTTGAGCCCCCTCCTCTTCTGCCTTCGGTTCCCCACCGCCCTTCCGAGGAGGCAGGCACAGCTCTCTGTTTCTGCAACCCCATCTGCACGCCGCCTCTCTGGTTCGGGAATCGGCTTGCTGAGCAGCACTCTTGTGGTCGGTGGGCTCGTGGTGGCAGGCGTGCCGTGGCCCTGAAGCTGACTCCTTCAGGCGGGATGGGAGCTGCGGGCCTCCCTCGAAGGACCTGCCTGGCCCTCTGGCACAGGCTGATGGGGGCCCTGGCAGGGCGGAGCAGCGGAGGCAGGTCGTTGATGGAGGCTGAGCCGAGACCTGTCGAGCCGCGGAGGGGTCTCAGGGGAGTGTTTTCTGTCGTAGGAAAATTAGGTGATGTTCCAGGAGGCGCCTGCCAGAAAGCTGAATTCTGGGACCATGCAAATAGGTTTCCGTGGCTTGATCTGTTTGCTTCTGGAGCAGAAGCTACATGGGTCCCTTCCCAGGGGTGTGGGGGGAGTTCCTTGCCAAACCTGCAGTTGCCCGGCCTTCCCACCTGCGTGTCTGCCTTTACAGCCTCCGGGCTCGGAGTGGATGGGCTGCGCCGGCTTCAGAGAGGGAAGGACGCTGCCGCGCCAGCCTCTGCCCTCGTGCGGCCCGCCTGCACGCCACGTCTTCGCCAGCCTTTCCAAGCTCCCGGTGCGGTCTCCGTGTCGCACGGCAGAGCCGAGCTCCAAGCCTTTTCCGGTTCCTGCGTGGGGAGGGGATGGGCCAGGCTGCGGAATGACCCCGTCGTGAGCCGCGTGCACTTCACCTTCTGCCCCCTTTCTTGTCCCCAGCTACGAGGAGAACGCCACCCCCAAGGAGGTGCCAGGAGATGCCAAAGAAGGGAAGCCACAGCTGGAGAAAAAGGAGAAGTGACTGCGGGCCGCTCAGCCGGGCTGGGCCTCGTCCGCTCCCCCCCCACCCCACAAGTGATTCTCGGTTTCTAAAGGCAACTGGATCGTGTTACAGCCGTGTGTGTTTGTGTGTGTGCATCTGTCTGAGGAGCCGGCGGGCAGGGGGAGGCAGGAGCGCCGTTGGCCCCTGCACCCGCCCGCGGGGTGCTTCTCCTGCTCCCCTTGGGGGGAAAGGGTGGGGCACGGCTCCACCCCTCCCCTTGATTTATTCATTGTCTTGATGGGATGAGGAAAATGGGGGAGGGGGACGCTCGGGGGCCGATTTTTACATTTTGTATTGTGGATTTGCTTCTTCTCATATTAAAAAACACACTGAAGGACCAGGGCGGGACCACTGGACTCTCCTTCCTGCGGATGGTGCCACGTCCGCGATCTCAGTGGGGCCTGTGGTGGCACCAGTGAGGTGGGCCTAGATCCCCGGCCAAGAGACATGTGGCACCCCTTGAGGAAGCCCCTGGCTAGCTCGCCTGGCATCTCCCATTAAGAGGGATTGACGTGGCGGCTTCTGGCTAGGATCCGCCACCGCCGTGCCCCCTTCCCTCGCCAGACAAGGAAGCAAACCTGGCCCCGAGCACGCTGGCCAGCTTGGCCCACGCAGTGGCTTCGCCGTCTCGTGGCACAAGGCTTAGAAAGGTGTGCCTGGACGGGTGCTCTGGGACACCAGCCCCGTGAGACCCTGGCGTGACCTTCCCCAGCCTGATGGGACCTGCAGGCGTGTGGCCAGCGGCCTTGGAATGTTCTGGCTGGGGTGCGGAGGACGAAGAGGACGGGCCTTCCACCCGTTGGGGGGCTCTTTCAGGGCACCTGCAGGGCCGCCTCAGCGTTCCTCCCCACACAGTCCACTGGCTTACATGTTCTGCGTGTAGAAACCCCCTCAAGACAGCAGGGCGGGGAACTTGTACCCCTCTAGATCACGTTGGACCACAGCTCCCATCCTCCCTGGCCATTGGCCATGCTGGCTGGGGCTGAAGGGAGCATCCGTGGCTCATTCTCCTCCTCTGCTGAGCCCCAGCTTTCTGCCTTCTGCCTCGTGGACTGCCCTGCAGGGCCTGCCTGGGCCTGAAGGCGCTGCCCATCAAGAAGCGCCCAGCTCACGGCAGCGGAGGGCGGCCTGTGGGGCCGCGGGTGTTGCTGGGAGGCGGCTCCCCTGCCTCACCCAGGAGCCCAGGCCGCTGGGGTGGCCGTCCCCGCTCAGCCACGGAGCCGGCTGGACGACTTCAGCGAGAGGAGTGGGGTAGGGATGTAATAAACACGCTGGCTGGCGTACGCTGAGCTCCGGCTGCTGCGCCGGACGCCCTCGCCTTGTGCACAACCTAAGCGCACCCACAGGCCCGCATGCTGCCCGCAGGATCCTGCGCACGAGGCACCCTCCTGCCCATCTTCCCCAGCACCTGGTGTGCCTGAACCTGTCGCATGGTGTCTTGCCTTCCCGGCAGAGGAGGCAGTCCACTTGGCCAGCCTTCACCAACGAAAGGAAGCGGGGTTGGTAAAAAGATCGGTATGAATATAAAATCCTTTATCGCTTAATCTGGTCCTTACCCACTGGAACCCATGAAACTATTTGTCTGATGGAGATTATTATATAGAGAAGAAGCTAAATACTGCCTTCCTCTGGGCTGTGCTGGCTGAGGGATAATGGGAGCTGTAGTCCGACCCATCTGGGGGGCTCCGAGTTTGGAGGAAGGGGAATTAGAATTTTATTTTCGTGCCTCAATTTCACGCAGAGGGAATTTTCCCACACGCTGACTTCTTGCACCGTTCTCACAGCATACCCCCCATCGCCATCCTCTTCAGTGCATACCCCTGCTCTGACTTGATCTTCCCCCCAGCATGCTGGGTCCCCGTCTTCTTTGCACAGAACTCGCTGTTCTTCGTCTTACCAGCAGGGGGCGTCCCTTCACCTTGCAGCCCTGCACACGCTGTCCACAGCTGCACGGATGGATCGCCTTGGACCGAAATTTGCTTCCAAAAAACCTGCTTTTGCAAAAATAGCCAGGTAGTGCTGACCTCGACTGGGGGATGTTGGCCAGGCCAGAGGATCCCAAGAGCTGGAGTCCCGATCCCCAGCATCTGTGCAATGTCTTGGCCTGGAGGAGGAGGAATGTGAGGCAGGGTCCCAGTTCCCAAAGCTCCTCTAGAGAGGCTGAGGGGCCCCCTGAGGCTGCACCCGATACCCAGCGACTGGCCGGGAACACCAAAGGGCCAACCCCGAGGCCAGGGCAGGCCGGGTGCTGCAAGCCGACTGCTCCCTCTCGATTGGGACCCTGGGTCGTGCCCTGCTAGGACCTTGGGGCTCAGGCCTGGGGGTCCTTTCTTTGCCCACTGCATCTCCTTCGCCTTCTCAGCTTCAAGCAGCCGTAGGCGCGAGCACACGCCGTTAACCTGTGTACCGATCCTGGTATCACAAGCAGCCACGAAATGGCTACTTCTGGCACTCGGTTTTGCTCTTAGCTTTTCTTGCTGGAACTTGCCTGTGTGACCGCTCTGTGAAACATCCCGTTCTCTGCACTTGCAGCCTTCTCTGGGGGGGCCAGGACTCCACGAGAGCCAGTGTGGCGCAGTGGTTAAGAGCGTGGGACTGGGACTCAGAGGATCCGGGTTCAAGTTCCCGCTCGGCCATGGAGCCAACTGGGTGACTTTGGGCCAGTCACAGACTCTCAGCCCAACCTACCCCACAGGGTTGTTGTTGAGGGGATAAGATGGAGGAGGAGATGAAAGCTGCCTTGAGCCCTTTGTAGGAAAAGGGCAAGGGGGGGGGGGAGAGAGAGAATGAATGAATGAATGAATGAATGAATGAATGTGCTTAAAGTGGGCTGAAGGCTAAAGCGGTCAGCAAAACCCCGCGATAGCACCTTGAGCCGTGCACATGCCCCGCATCTCAGGGCTGCGAAACATCCTTGGAGCCGTTTTCTCTCTGCTCTCCTCCTCTTCCTGCAAACTACCGAAGAACAAACTGCTTTTGAGCCGACTGCCCATGGAAGCTACTGAAATGAGGCTGAGGGTGGTGGGATGCTGCAGCCTCACAGCTGTGCTGGTTCCGTGGCTTTTGCGCCTGGTTACATACTGCAGCAGCGGTGGGGACCTCGTGCCTGTGAGCCCCTCCTTCTCTCCAGTCTCCTGAGGCAGAAGGATGAGTGGTATCCAGGGGAACCTTACTGTCAGCCAAGCATGAGGCCTAGAAACTTGCCTTCATGGGAATAAAAAAATTATTGTGGATTCTGTCTTCTGAAAACTCGAGCACCTGCTGACAAGAAATGCATGTATAAGCCATTCCCCTCTGCATTTCTCGTGTGTGTGTGTGTGTGTGTGTGTGTGTGTGTGTGTACATTCATGTAGGATAACATGTCGTGCTTCTGATGAGGCAAACTCCAGCTCGACACAGCTTCTGCCATAACCATTTTGTTCCGTTCGTCTTGTCAAAGCCTCTAGACCAGGTGAGAAGACAGACGCATCTTGATAGACCCGCGGGTGGCTTGCAGGAAATTGGCGAGGGTTTCTGACTTCCAACAGCTCGGCAGCTGCTCAATTACATTTTCCCCAAGTAGACAGCGCTGCTGCAGTGAAGAAGGCAGTGGAGGAAGGGAGTCTGCTCAAGTACAGAAAACAGATTCCTGGCCTGGGCTTGGGGTGCCCGTCCTCAGATTCTGGGGTAGATTTAGGCAAAAGAGGGCCTGCCACTTCACGCATGCCTCAGCCAGCTGACCTGGAGTGGTAGGTCTTCTTCTGTCTCAACCTGCATAGGATTGCACCGTAACTCTACGCCTTTTGCCCCTGGCTCTGGGTGGTGAATCTTGGGGGGGCAGGGTGGGGAGCTTGAAGGAAAAACAAGAATTCCCAAAGATCTGACATGCCTGACATCTGCTAGTCCCTGCCTCTGTAGTCTGTGGGTTTTGTGCCAAGAGGCTTAGCAGAGCTGAATACTTTGGAGTGAATACTCGGGTCAAAAATGTTCGCTCGAATGGGAAGAACCAGTTCCCGGGAGAGACGGGACAGGATCGTGCCTGCCGATACACTCCACTGCCAGGTGAGCTCCGGTGTTCTGTAGGCATTGAGTCGATGCCAGGCAGCTCCTCGTGTTCTCGGAGCAACGGGTACATCTTGTGCTTCTCATACCCCGGGGTCTCTCCTGCCCTTCTCTTGCATTGTGTGCCGAGAGAGACACTGGCACAAACGGGGAAGTGCGGCAGGTTCCTTCTAGAGCAACCGGGGCAAATGCCAAACGAAGATGCCGGCCTCTGCCAGTACAGCCTGAAGACGCGCTTGGTACGTTCAGTGCTCCCATTCACAAGGGTTCAAACATTAGTTCCCAGAACATCTCTCATTGGAGGAGTCAACTATCCAAGCTGCAGAAAATTGTGCATTGCCATCAAGGAAGCCTGCAAATTGCTGTCCCACAAAGTCCACCTTGAAAAGCCTCCCTGAGGAGAATCCTGTGGGCCACGTGGATATAGCAAAGCCTGTAGAGAAACAGAATGCCTTATACAGTGGTACATCAGCTCACAAATGCCTCAGTTCAAGGCCAAATCAGGTCGCGAACAGAAACTTCTGAAAAATTTTGCCTCAGGTCACGAACTCTGCATCGGGTGACGATCACGATCATGCCCGTCTCCCCACCTCTGTGCGCCTGCAAACGTGCCTGTCCCCCACAACTGTGCCAGCGATCGCCCATCTATGGCCGCGATCTCAGCTGCGCTCGTGCAGGGATGAGGCGTGTGATCACATAGAAACAGAGCGAGTCAGAAGGGGTCTCCCGGGCCATCTAGTCTGACCCTCGACTCCAGCTGGCTCCGCTCACGACATGCCCACCATGCGCATGTCCAGCCTATCTTTGAACACCCCCCTGCACATCACGGGTGTGCAGAGGGTGGGGGAAATGGCCGCACTCACGCTCAAGGTGTGGGGGGAGATGGCCACGATCCTTGCTCCTTGTCACTTTTCTTCAAATTGTTGTGGTTAAAAAAAATAGTTACAGAACGAATTAACCTTATTTACATTGAACCTTATGGGGAAATTTGAGTTGGATCATGACCAATTTGGGTCACGACCAGAGTCCTGGAGCAGATCAAGTTTCTGCTCCAAGGTACCCCTGTGCTCGATCTGTGCAGAGTGCTTTTGACTCTTCAAATAACTGCATGGACATGCTCTTCCTGAAAACCCCCCTTCAAGGGAGGTTCCTGTATTGCAGAGTGGAGAGAGAACAAATTGCCTGAAATCCACCCAGTGAATTCGTGGCAGATCTGAGATTTAGACGAGCAACTTCAGGGGCGCGGAACAGGCTGCTCTTCTGGTGCTGTTGGCCTGCCTGTCATTTATCAGATGTTATATCCTACTTGATGCCCAGTAAAACTCTTGCGCCGCGAACGGCAGAAAGGAATAAAAACAGGCTTGAAGGCAGAGTTACCACCGCTCTCCTCTTCTGGTGGGTGTCAGTCCAGTAATGTCCAGGGAGGAGCACAAGCTGTCCGTAGCGGCCGCCTGCAGGACCCAAGGCAACCTGCATATGTGAAATGTGCTGGGGAACATGGGAGGCCGTTGCTGCCCGAGCAGAATGATTGGCAGCCGCTGCGGGGACCTGCCACCCCGTGGAGTTCTGCACCTCACACGCGAGCATCCTTCAGGTTGCCCAGAACGGGCCGGCTCTGGCCCTCGCCATGCCCAGGCAGGACTGAGAAAGCAGCTGCCTGAACGCCACGGAAGCTGCTTCCAACCCACATTGACCAGGCCGAGCCAAGCTAGGAGCATCCATCCCTCAGATGCCTGGGCCTAAAGCTCCCTTGATCTTGCACCTTGGTCCTGGGGCCCTTGAAGGGTTAGGGGTGCACCTAGCCAGACAGACGGGTTAAGGCAGCTGCCTCCGCCTGCAGGACGGGCTTTGCGCGGCTTTTAACCATCTGGCACCGAGCTCTTTTATACTGGATGCAACCGGAGCGGAGCTGCTGCAGCCTGCAGGGAACTCCCACTAGGAACCAAGGAGACTGGCTGAGCGGCACAGGACCGCGTCCTGCAGCGGAGCCCAGCTGTGCCCTCGCTCCCTTCGGCGCCTCCCTTTAAACCGAGCCCCTGACGGGCTGAAGAGCTCTGTGTGACTCCAGAGCGTCGATGTCCCGGATGCACACGTCCCCAGGACTGGACGCACTGGCGGCTGCTCCACCCGAGCGCATTTTGCTGGGATTGGGTCCCTGCTTTCGATCGGTCCCTGGAGAGGCGAGGCCTTTGCAAGGGAGGGGCCACCCTCCGGCGCAAGGAAGAAAGGGGGCACTCGCAGAGCGGGGAATGGGTACGGTGGGGGCTGGGCTTCCCCACGGAGGAGGCGGGGGGGGAGGAGGAGAGAGGAAGCCCTGGCCACCGGGGCTGGCCAGCCGGACGGACGGACGGACGAGGCAAGGCAAGACAAGACAAGACACTTTCAGATCTGCAGCTGGGCCAGGCCGGGGGGGGGGGGCTCCTGCCCAAAGCCGGAACATCTGCAGCCCCCCCATTGTGCAGCAGCAGCAGCAGGGCTCCGGTGGCCCCTCCCCCTCCATTCTTTTCACACCGCCCCTTCTGTGCATCCCCGCGCAGGTGGGTCCCTCCTGGCCTTCCATGGCGCCCCTTTGCCCTCTGGACACGACGCAGCCTGTCAGATCAATGCGATCTTCTGTTGCTGGGCTGTTTCCAAGTGACCACCCCCTGCTGTGCTGCGGGGGGGGCAGCCGTCCCCCCAGCCTGGCGAGCTTTGAGAGGCGCAGCTCTGCCTTGTGGCCTGCACACACCGGTGCCAGAAAGGGCTCGGCTTGGCCGGCAAAGGAGCGAGCGGGACCCTTCGGAGCCGAGGCCCATCCCAGGGGGCTTCTAGCCTTCTGCCGCTGTTGCGTGCCAGCAGGTCATCTGTGGCTTATGGCCACCCCGCACTGAAAGCCCGGCAAAACGTCCTATCCATGACAGCTCTGCTCGGCGTTTGAGGCTCCCTTTATTCAAGCGATCCCTCTCCGGGTTGCTCTTCCTTCCTTCTCTCCTCCTGCCTTCAACTTGCCCTGGCAAGATGCTCTTCTGCGGGGAGTCTGGCCTTCTCAGGATGTGTCCCAAGTATGGGCAGCCTCACGTTCATCTTTTTTTGCTTCCAGGGAGACCTCTGGCTTGATTTGCTCTCGGAGCCCCTGTGCATCTTTCTGTCTTTTGCAAAGCTCTCCTCCGGCACCATGTTTCAGATGCATCAGTTTTCTTCCTATCGGCTCCCTTCCCCTTCCAGTTTTCACACCCGTCTATAGCAATCAGGAATTCAAGAGAGTGGATCTCCTGCTCTCCAGGGAAATGTCCTTACACTTGAGGATATTTCTGGTTGCTTCACTGCTGCCCTTCCAAGTCTCCCCCTACTCAGTTGCTTAATTGCTGCTTATTTTCTGTGCATTGTTGTGATTACTATGGACCCATGTCATTGTTATTATGCTTTATGTTGTTTTAAATGATTGCAAACCATTCTGAGAGCATATACTATAAGAACAGTCTATAAAAACCTTTAATTAATAAATAATCAACCTGTCTTCAAATTCCTTGGCCACAGTCTCCTTTTGAATTGATGACGGAGCCGAAATATGTAAATCCTTTCACAATTTCCATGTCTTCACTGTTAAAAGCAGTGCCCAATAATTCTTCTGTAGTTCTGATTTCTGCTTTCGTAATATTCCACTGCCCATCTTGCTTCTGCACCCTCTTCTTTCACTTTAACTGGAAGGTGTTTCGATTCACCGCCGTCCCGGGAGAAGGCCAGGCATTGCAGCTCCGCTCAGAGAGTGGACGTGGACGGCCTGCACTCGTAGTTCCTGCTGCAGCATCCGTTCCCGCTTGGGCGGGCTGAGCCAGGTGAGCGGGCGCTGACACTTCTGCAGCCGGTCCCGTCCCTTTCTGGGAGGCCCACGACCCGAGCAGAGCCGACCAGGCACCTCTTCCCACCCTTGGCCTACTGTATGTTTTGCTCTATAAGACTCACTTTTTCCCCCTCAAAAGTCGGGGGAAATGTCTGTGCGTCTTATAGAGCGAATGTGTGTGTGCAGTAAGTCTGTCAGATGTGCAGCCCCTGGGGAAGTGATGGGAAATGTGCCTGTGATGATGTGCCCATTGGATTCAGAATATTCTTTTTCTTGGTTTTTCTCCTCTTAAAAACTAGGTGCGTCTTATGGTCAGGCGCGCCTTATAGAGTGAAAAATACGGTACTTGCTTTCTGCGAATTCTACAATGCGATAGCTTTCTAAGTCCATCGGCAGCCCCCCTCCCTCCCTCCCTCCCTCCCTCCCATGGCTTGCGAACAGCCTTTCCCACCTCGTGCCCTCCAGATAATCCGGGAATGATGGAATTGCAGTCAAGCACATCTGGAGGGCGCCAGGTTGGGGAAGGTTGCTCCAGAAGGTTGCACACAGAGCTACCATCTCAGTACAGGTGTTCTGCACCGAATCACGTGCATCCGCCCCGTGCATCCATGCTTCTCCTAAGAGACGCACGCTTTACCCTAGTTTTCTGCAGAGGCAACACTGCCCCAACGTCCATTTTTCCTAGCTTTCTGCAAGCCACATTCCTTCCACATGTCCACGCACCTCCGAGAGGCTGAAATGCCTCTTCCAAAGGCCACTTACAGGCAGGACGGGCTTTCAGTTAAATGGGTTGACAGCCGGCCCACCCCTTGGCCTTTGGCTCTGCCCACGTTTGCATTCTGCCCCTCCCACCACCCACCAGAGCTTTTCTGCCATTGGCTCCGGCCCCCGCGGGGCCTGGGAGAGCTTTCGCACCCCTGTGCTGGGCGACGGCTGTGCCGCAGAGAATGAGGAAATCGGTGGTCAGGATGCGACCAGCATCCATGCAGGAATGGCGCAGGAAGGAGGGGCTCTTTGCATTGCGCCTTGTTGGTGTTACCGCGACTTGGGCCCAACTCTGAAACTCAAAGCCACCCAGGCCGGGACAGGCACTGGGTCCCAGGGGTGGAGTGGAGTGGGGGGGGGCAGCGGGTTGGGGTGTAATGGGAAGCAGAGCCTCCTAAAGTTACAAGGGTGCAAAAGGCAAACTTTGAATGTTAGGGACTGGCTTTGCAGCCAGAAAGAACAAGCTGGCACTTCCTTTCCTTTGAGAGCAGTGCCTGGTTTTTGCATCGGGGGTCAGGGGGCCGATGTGTGCTATGGCAGAAAGAGACGGATCACGTCTCCCCCTGCGTGGTCAGCCTGTGTAATGCAGAGCGTCGCTCTCTCAGACACGCCTGCACGTGTGTGTGTGTGTGTGTGCACACAGAGTACGGGCTGCCCGTCTGGTCTTGCATGCACTCAGGCCTAGAATGACCTACAAGTGGGCCCCCTTCCCTTCCCTTCCCTTCCCTTCCCTTCCCTTCCCTTCCCTTCCCTTCCCTTCCCTTCAACATGAACGCTGTGGGGAAAGAGCGCAAGCCGAAACGCTGGGCACTCTCTGGCTCCTTCCTACAACTTCACGGCCCTTTTCCTTATGGCTGAAGGGGCCGGCCCTGCTTCACCCAACCGTGGTCCAAATCGATGCAGCCGCAGGGGCAGTGAACTTCTGCCTGGAGGGAGGATTCTTCCCGCAGCCTGCCGGTGGGGGGCCAGGCCGTCCATCGGGTGCAGAACCCCCACGGACCCCGGGGCCCTCCAGTCCGGCCTGCAGAGTCTTCAGGGTGAGGTTTGGCCTCCAAGCCCTGCCTAGTGGAGGGAAGACATGCCCACCCTGCTGCCACATCGGACCCCAGCTGGGGGCGGGTGGTGGCATGGACTCGGCTGGCGCGTGGAGCAGGGCCTCCCTTCCATCGTGGGCCAAGTCTGCGTAACTCGGCGGGCGCTGCGTTGCTCGCGATGCTGGAGGGGCGGAAGGCGCCTGGACCGTTCCTCCCCTGGATGCAGCTCTGCGCCCAGAGGGGAGCGCAGTCTGGGGAGACGTGGGTGCCGGTGAGTCCCCCCAAGTGGTGGCACTGCCCCATTTGAGTCGAGGAGCCTTACTGGGCAGCGAGAAGGGGGACAAGCCCGGGCCGTCCTTCCCTCTTCCACGGCCGGGAAGAGCGGCTCCGCGCTGGTGGGCGGCGCTGGGTGCTCACCCGGGAGCTCAGCACCGCGGCAGCCGCGCCCATGCCAGAATCAACAGCCACCTTCGCCGGCTCGGCCGCCCGTCCACAAAAGCCGTATTGAGCCCTTCTTCCCCACGTCGGCGGCAAGCACAAGAACCGGCGCCTCGCGCTCTGCCATCTAATGACCCTTCGCTGTCTGCTGCAGATGTTTTCGATGGACTGGCAGCTCCTTTTGCAGCGGCCTTCTCCGCAAAAGCAACAGGGGCCACTTTCATTCCAATTAAATGCCTCCAGCTAAGCAAACAGTGCAGCGGGGAACGGGCACTGCCGAGCCGGCAAGCCCGGCCCACCGAGTCACCAAGTCTAGACTCCAGATGTGATTCCGCCAGCTCCCAGTGTCCTACGCAGAAATGACACTCGCCTTACACCGGGCCGGGAAATGGAAGGAACTGGAAGGAAAGAAAGGGGCCCGGGGCGGGGCGGGGGGGGGGTCTCGTGGATCTCCGGGGACAGCCTGGCATGGCTTGGCCCATGCCTGAAGCCCCTCGCTGCCTACCGTGGGGTGCTTAGGTTCTCCATCTCGCCCTCCCCTGTCTTCTCCCTGTCATGGCCGTGTTTACATGGAGTGGATAGTAAACAGAAAAGAGATGGGAAAACCCCCAAAGCGCTTTCTGGATGAGCCCGATAGCAATTACCGGAGGGAAGTTCCAGCAGGAATGGTGCTGAGACTCGGCCTTGGAGAGCGGAGCGGAGCAGAGCGTCCCTCCCCACAGCGGGGAGCACAAGTTTTGCCAAGGCAAAAAGGCCACATCCTTCCCAGAGGGCTGAGCATGAGGAAGAGTGGACGGCAAGCTGTTTGTGATGGACCCGTTTCTTGCGACTCCTGGTTGCTGGGCTTCTCACACGACGGGCCAGGCGGATCTTGGCCCAGTGCAGTGGCACAGCTGCTCATCCCTGGCCGGTCAAGGGGGCACACGCCGAACCCTTTAACAGTGATCAGCTGTGCCTCGGATGCGAGGAGATCTGGTGGATCCGTTGGCGGATTGCGGGATCCTCCTCCGTTTCCTCTTTCAGGCAGCCGTGCAAGGCGCAAGTGGCTTCGCCCTCTCTCCCCAGGGGCAAAATCACCCCTGTGCCGGGATGCAAGGCCAGCTTTTGCACCTCCGACCCACTGAAGTGAATCGTCACTGCATGGGAAGAGGCAGAGCAGCCACTCCAGGCCAGGATGAGGAGGAAGGTCGCCCCGCTCTGTGCCCTGGGGCCGGGGATGCCGAGCACCAAAACCATCCCGCTCGTGCAGACCTGCTCCTTCCCCAGGCGGCCCTTGTGCCCCCAAGAGGGCCGGCTGCCGAGAACCGGCCTGCACAATATGGTGCCATCAGTGTGCAGGGCGCATTAAATGCCACCACGTGTGATGCAGTCACCTTGACGCTTGCTCAGGGCCTCTCCCTCCCACTCGGGAGAAGCCGGTGAGGCAGCCCGGGGGAGCCGCGAACGAGCCACAGCCTCCACTGCCGCCGATGGCAAGCGCGGCACGGGCAGCGGCAGCGTCCGTGGGCGTCCAGCCGGGCCATGCTCTCGCCGACGGCTGGTGGTGACGACTCAGGGCTGCCCACCAGAGATTCGCACACACGTGGCCACCGAGTGGCTACCACCGCCCCGCATGGGCAAGTGCCAGCCTGCCAGGTGTGCCCGAGAGGCCGCACAGCCACCCTGCCAGCCCGAATTACACGCCCAGGGCCACCTGGGTCCGTTTCGTCCAGCCGGCTGCCCATCGAGCGGCAGAGATGGCAGGCGAGGGTCCCCCCCCGGCAGCCGCGGCCCCCCCGTCCTTCTCAGGTGCCTGCCCTCCCCAGGGTCAAATCTTCCCACTGACCGGCTGCAGTGTTTGTCACAGGGCTCCTGCGCTTCGCAGAAAATTACGGGATGGACCATTTTCCAGCAGGGGAAGCTGGACCGGGCTGTGGGGCTGTTCTGCCTTCCCCAAACGAGTACCCTCCAGATGCATCGGAATGCTACTCCCAGTATGCCCCAGTCAACGCAACTAGGGATAATGGGGGTTGTCGTTCTAGAGTTGCCTCTTGGTTCGGGCCTCCTTAGCACAGCCCCACTGAAAACGACGGGGCTTCAGTTAGCTGCCGCTCACTTCGGTTCCAGGGTTTTCAGTGGGGCTGCTCCACCTTGCCCACAACTGGCCCAGCCCCAGTGCAACACGGGAGAGCATCTCTCCGTCCAGGACTCTGGCCCACCGTGCCCGGTCTGCTCACCGAGGGGCTCGTGCACCGCTCAGCAGCCTCCAGCGTGCCTCGGCTTCGGGGGCACGATGGAGCCAGCCCCTCGGCTGCGCAGGGACGCCTCATACCCAAGCAAAGCCGAGGGGCCGTCTGCCAGGCATCCAAGGCACCGGCGTGGGCGCGCGCTCCCAAAGAGGCCGGAGGCCCAGCGCGCTCCTCTTCCGCGCCTCTTGCCGGGCCGCTCACTTGCCGCCGGCTGTCCCAGCGCCAGCCCAGGCCGCACCTGGACTACTGCAACAGCAGGCCCTTCCCAGCCTGGGCCGCCGGCTCCCCCCACCCCACGCCTGGCTCCGCTCTGTCTGGCCAGCTGTTCGGACCACCTTCCTGCTCGCGGTGGGGTCCCTCCAGATGGGAAAACCTTTGGTTGGTCCTCCTGCAGCGGAAACACCGCCTGTTCTGGCAGGAAACCTCCGTTTGTCTTGCAGGAGCCCGAGGAATGCCCTGAGCGACGGGCTGGGTCGGAGCAGGGCAGCTGGACGGGGAGGCGTGGCCGGTCTGCCTTATCGCTTCCTGTGAAGCCCCGACTGGTCTCTGCCACGGCAAGCTCCAAGGGCACATGCCTGGATTCTTCGCAACAGTGCCACAGCCAAAGGCCCTTGGAATGATGCATCTCCAGGCTGGAAGACTCAGAGGAGGAACGTCAGTCTGATCAATACATCTCCATTGTTAAATTCGATTTTTTAAAAGTTAAGCTTCTAGTCCTCAGTGTGCCAAAACCAGAAAGGCATTGCTTTTGAGCAAGCTTTTAGCCAAAAAGGTAGGAAAAAGATCTCCAAGTGGCTAATGAAAAAGTATGATATTCTGTGTCATATCATCTTATTTCTGTTTAAATGGTTAACGATAGATGCTATAATTCACATTCAGCAAATGAAAGCAGAGTAGAACCCCTTTCTAGGCTTAGTCAGGGGATTCCTGCTGCTCTTTTGTCCAAAGAATAGTGCCAAGGGCTTGGGGTTTCTTTTTGCCACTCGTATTCACATAAGCGTCCTGTTTTGTCCAACTTCAGTTCCCATGAGCCCCATCCAGCATTGACAGTTTGTGAGGAATTAAACCTTAAAATGTTGAGCAAATGAAAAGCTTTGGGCCTGGTGCTGAAAACAATAAATGTCAGTGCCAGACACACCTCTTTGGGGAGCGTGTGCCATAACCAGGCGCCACCACAGAGAAGGCCCTCCTCCAGGTAGCCATGCTCCTGATCTCCTTCGAAGAGGGCTCCCGAAGATGGACCTCTGACCCATATCTTAGAGGGCGGGCAGGCGCTCTGTTGCCCTCTGATAGAGCATTTCTCCCTGAACGGGACTCGTTCTGCGCATTATTTACATATAAATATGTAAATAAATAAATGTGTGTGTTTATTCCCTTTCAGGAACAGCCCCTGCCCTCTCCGTGTCATTTCTTGATAATGCGCTGCGGGAAAAGCCAGCTTCCTCGGCTTCCCCTCCCTGGACGGGGCTGTTTTGCCCGGGCAGGGGGCGGAGGGACGGGCCCTGGGCTGGGCTGCAGCAGGGCGGGTGACCCCCCCCCCCCTGCCCCAGGGTGCAGGAGTCGGAAACAGGCGCGAAGACTGCAGCCTGCCCGAGGAGGGGCAGGAAGCTGGACTAAAGCCCAGGAAGGCTGCCTGGCGCCAGCTGGTCTAGGCCTATGTGGACGGGGTGGGGGGGCCGGGGGGGAGCGGAGGGGGAGTGTGGGCTGCTTCCAGGCCAGTCCTTGCTCCAGGTCAGGGCCGCTCTTGTCTATCTTGCTGGCCGGCTGCTGTTCCCAGAGCACGGAGCAGAACCTGCTGGTCCCGGCAGCGGCTTTCCCCACCCCAGGAAACGTGCTTGAGGGGCCAGTGCAGAAGAAAGGGAAGCATCCGGGGGGCTGTGTGAGTGGGGGGTGCAGAGGACCCTCTGGAAATGGGTCAGTAAACCGCCCCCCCCCCCCTTTGCTCTGGGATGGTGAGGCCCACCTTCCCTCCTGGGCAGCCACAATTTCCTTACCAGATGTCTGCAGTGCAATTTCATAGAAGCAGAGCGAGTCAGAAGGGGCCTCTCAGGCCATCTAGTCTGACCTCGGGCTCCAGATGGCTCCGCTCATGACATGCCCACCATGTGCACGTCATTTCACCCATGTTTACTCAGAAGGAAGCCCCACTGGACGCTCTGGGGTCTCGGATTGTCCTGTAAGGGGAGGCACTGACACTGGGTGTTTAGAAACCTTGTTTGCCACACGCAGGAGCCAGGCTGTTGGAAGGGGCTCTCCCACCAGCCTTCTCCGCCCTGCTGCCTGCTGCATCTATTGGACTGTATCACCCATCATCCCCAACCAGCATGCCTTGGGCCTTTTGAGACTCTTCTCTGGTCTGCTGTGACAGCTGCTATTGGTGACTCCCACAAAGGGCAGCCGCTCTCCGGGGCTGGCCACATCTCTCCGGATTGGGGTCCCCAGGTCCTCAACCCCTTCCTCAGCCCCCGGATTGGGGTCCTCAGCCCCCTTCCTGGCGGCTTTTAGGGCAATCTAGACGTGCGCGTTCCAGTTGCTTTCTCCGTGTCTTTCTTCCTCTTCTATTTTCTTCGGGGAAATAGGTAAGTCTCTCTGACGCGTCTCTCCCGCTGCAACCCTTTGCCATTTGTGTTTCTTGGTGCTGAACTTCTTTTTTCGGACCGACTGCGCAGATCTGCCATTAAAGGCCGGGCAGAGACACGCTCCACTGCCCGTGGCGGGGCTTGCCTACTCGGAAGTAGGCCTTGATTCGGGGGGCCGACTCCTTGCAAGAGACCCTTGCAAGACGTTCTCACGAGGGGGCCCCACTCCTGCCAAATGCTGGCGGGATGTGCGGGCGGGGGAGGGATGCGGATTCCTCCCCCCACCCCGCGGGCTGGCTCGCCCCCTCCCGTCCGCCTCTCAAAGGCACCTAACGTGGCTCGCTTTGTCATGCTAAGAGCGACACAAGCGCCCCGATCTGCATTTGAAGGGCCGCAGAATGGAGCGCCATCTGGAGCAAGCTGGCCAGCCCCCCCCCTCCAGGCCGCCCCCCTCCAAGAGCTTCTCAGAGAGCCTGAAAAGAACAGGGACGGAGCCCTGAAAGCTTCTGCCAGACCATTCATCCCCTGGGCGAAGCAGCTGTGGACCCCTGGGCACCCGCAAGGAGAACAGATGCAAAACTGAATGGCCAGCAGCCCTCCCCCCTCAGGGGCCCAGCTGTGCTGCTGCATGCATGCAAGCTTCTGAGCCACACAGAACGCTTCCACAGAGGTGTGCGGAAAGCTTCTCACGGACTGCTATGTGCACGCACATGGATGAGTGGGGAGGCTGGTTTATCCAATGATTGAATTTAACTACCTCCCGGATGCCAAAGGTGGTGTGGAGGCTTCCCGCACACCCGTGCGCACGCTTGTGTCTGGCAACAGCTCTGTGAGGCAGACCCGGCTGGGCAGTGCCCCCTTTGTCCCCTGAGCATCTCGGCCGGGTAACGCTCTGCACCGGCTTCGTTCTCGTCAAGCGCTCTACCCAGCTTTCCGATCTGCTCCCCTTCAGATGGTTTTGGTTATAACTGGATGGGAATGATGGGACTTGCAGTTCAGCAATGAACACTGTACACCACCAAGTTTGGAAGAGTACTTCGGCTGTCTTTAGGTGAGGGATGAGAAGAGTGGGGAAGGCCGCCGACTTGGATATGAGCAGGACTGAGCCCGCCTGCATTTGGCTACCTTGAGGAAGTCACTCCCTTCCTGCGGATCCATTTCCGGAGGGACGGCTGCGTCTGTGCAACTGAACACGAGAAAGGCCCTGCTGGATCGGTCCCAAGGTCCATCCAGCCCAGCACACCGAACACGCAGCCGCAAAACTGCTGCCCACAGGATCCCTGCAGCAGGAGGGGTGCAAGTCCCCCTCCTGCCCAGCTCCCCAGCCACTGGTGCATGGAGGCCCGAAGGAGGGAGCCCATGGCCAGCAGGCCAGTAGCCACGGAGAGCCTCCTCCCTCCTCCAAGAATCTGCCCAGTCCCCTTTTAAAGCCATCCAGCTGGGCGGCCGTCACCTCTTCCCATGGCAGCAAATCCCACAGTTTGTCCGTCCGCTACGTGAAGAGTCCTTCCTTCTGTCTTGGCTAAACCCCCCACCAGTCACCTTCATGGGATGGCCCTGGATTTTCAGATTGTTATAGGAGAGGAAATAAAATATCTCCCCCTCCTGCTCTCCCTCCACACCATGCATCATTTTAAACCCCTCTAGCCCATCTCCCCTTCCTTGCCTTTTTTCCTAAGCTGAGCGGTCCCAAGAGTTGCAGCCCCTTCTCTGGACTGTTCCCAAATGAATAATGTTATTTTCCAGGCAAGGTGAGCAGAATGGAATTCAATAGTCCAAGTGAGGTCGCACCAAAGATTTCTATAAGGGAAGTAACAAATAACAATATTTAACAATATTTTAGCAACTTTTAATATTATCTATAGGTTTTAATTTTGGTGAATCTGGATTTTATGTGCACTATTTATATGGTTGTTTATTTATTGTGTGGAAGCCGTCCCGAGGCTCATGCGAATCGGACGGCATACAAAAAATCTAAATAAATAAATACATACGATTTTGGCAGTTCTGTTTTCTGTTCTGTTCGTCTTTATGCCCAGCTCAGAGCTTGCCTTTTTCACAGCAACTGTACACTGGGCCAACATTTTCATCAGTTTGGCCACTGTTACCCCAAGATCCCTTCCTTGCTCAGTCACTGCCAGCTCAGACCCTATCGAGGTCTACTTGAAGTTGGGGGGGTTTTTGGCCCAACACGCTTCACTCTACACTTGCTTATACTGAATTGCTGTGTTGATGCCCCTCCTAGCCTGGAGAGACCCCTCAGGAGCCCCTCACATCCCTTTTGCTTTCAATCACCTAAAAAGTGTAGTGCCATCAGCAAATCTGGCCACTTCACGACCACCTTCTAATTCTAGATCATTTACGAATAGATTGAACAGTCCCGGTCCTCATACAGAGCCTGTGGGACTCCTGGTGCCCTCGCTACAATCGTTTCAGCGCCGGGCAAAAACAGCTGTATTCTCTAGGTATTTTAATAATTGAGTTTATTCTGATGATTTTAACTTGTTTGTTGGTTGATAGGTACAGTTTTAATTATTGCCCTCAGGTGCGCCCTGTCTTGCTTTATTGTCGTTTGTTCGTTGTGTTTTAATTGTTGCTTTAATTGTTATTATATGTTCTATTTCTTGTGATTTGCTTAGAGGGCCTCCGGACGATTGGTGGGAAAAACGAAAAACACATCTAACAAACAAACAAAAGGGACTTCCCTCTGGCTAGGTGTCTGTTGGGTTGCAGTGTCAGGTTGCAATCCTGTGCATGTCCGGGCAGAAAAGGGGCTACCCCGGGGCATGCTGGGAGTTGTAGGCCCTTCCGTCTCAGCATGGCAAGGACTGCAACCAGTTTGGTTGGTTCTGCTGCCACAAACTGGAGGCGCCAGTCCCCAGCTGCTTCTTCAGTAATTTGCCAGGCGGCCTCCTGACCTGAGGGGCTACAGTGCCCATCACCTCCAGCCAGCGTGGCCATTGGATGATGGGCATTGTAGTCTGGCACAGCAGGATAGAGGACACACGCTTGGGGAAGGCTGCCGAAGGGGTTCTCCGCCCTGTGTTTGGTGAGCACTGTCAGGCCAAACTTGGGGAAGGGAGTGCTCACGCAGAGTCGCTCGGCAAGTGGAATCGTGCAGGGCTCGTGCCCTGGTGTCAGGGGGGCAACGGGGCCGCTCCGGCCTCAGCCCGAACTTTTAAGGGGCTGTCCGTGGTGTTGACCCCTGACCCCTTTGCATCAACACCACGGGAAGGCTCCTTTCACATTCAGACTGAAACCTGGGGTGGATACACAGCCCCACGATAGTTGCCCCAGTGCTGGGTTTATGGGATGGTTTTGTTCCCTGGAGAGGGTTGTGGCTGATGGGTGCAATGATCTAGAATGAGCTGGTGGGGAACTTTTTCAGCCTGAGGTCCAAGTTGCTCCTGTGCAAGCACATTGGGGGCCACATGCCTGAAGTGGGGGGGGGTCCCCCCAATGTTGGTACGCAGCCCTGGCATGCCCCCCCTTCACAGAGATTCTCCGCTACTTCCCAACCCTTTGGTCTTCCAGACCCTTTCCTTGTACCCAAAGCTTTTCAAGAGCCCCCTCACAGCAGGAAAGGAGGGGGGCGTTTGGTTTTGAGGGGGGGCAAGCTCACCACCCGCTCTCAAAATGCCCCCTGGCACCCTTCTAGACCTTGTGTGGGGGGCACAAGGGTCAAGGACATCCTGGGACTGGGGGGGGGGCTAAAGCCAGAGCAGTTGATGCCCCCGCTTTTTACCTGCCACTGCATCTCCCTCCCCATCTGCTCCCTATCAGGATGCCAAAAAGATTTAAGACTTAATTGCCAGCTGGAGGGGGGGGGTGAATGGGTGGAGGATGAACTCAGGCACCACCCCCCTGAAACGCACCCCTCCCCAGCACACAAGTTGGCCTAGAAGAACTTTGTGAGTGGAGCCTGAGTCCTCGCAGGGCAGGATGTTCAGCAGGAGGGAAGGAGAGCTGGGGCGGCAGAAAGAAGGTGGGAGGATGGGGGGGGGGGGCTGTTTGAAGCTGGGCCTGCTGTGCCGGGCGTGGGGCCGTGGGGGCTCCAAAAGCACCTCAGGCGGAAGTCCAGCACCCCCGCTCTGGGTCCCCTGGGTGGAAGATGCAGGGAAGTGGACTCAGGCTAGGACAGGGGTCCTCACAGTTTTCCACTGGGGGCCAGTTGAAAGCTGCTGGCCATGTGTGCGGGCCGGCACGGGGGCAGCGCATGCAGGTGTGCGCACTGAAACAAGATGAGGTCAGGTGCAGGCAGAAGCCTGTGGCGAGGGAAGGCGAGGTGTGGGTGGGCATGCGCCGTTAGGCAGGCGCACGGGGCAGCGACTTGCTCGCTTGCAGATCGTTTTCTCTGCGAGAGCAAACTGCTGCCTCCCCGTGTGCGGGGCGAGGTGGGCAGCGGCAGGTCCAGATGGGGACGGCGAGCCGGATCCGGCCCCCAGGCCTTAGTTTGAGCACCCATGGGCTAGGAGACTTGGCCTAAAGGAGCTGCGTCCTAAAGGAAGGGCGACCATGAGATTAGAACTGTCTGCCTGCGGAGATCGGCAAGGCGGGTGAGGCCACGGGAAGAGCCATCCCGGGGCAGCGCAAGGCCAGCGTTTAGTTCACACAGTGGCTGCCTGGACCCCCACGGGAAGCCCTCAAGCAGGGAACGTGTGAAAAAGCACTCCCGTGCCCATGCTCCCCAGTGACTGGTTTAAAGCAGGCACGCAGCCATAGAGCCAGCAGGCCTAGCAGGCAGAGGCAGACCTCTCCTCCAGGAGGATGTCCCACCCCCTTTTAATGCTGCCAGCCGGTGACCCTCGTGCCGCCTCGCGAAGGTGAAGCCCACAGCTGAGCTCTGTCCCCCTCTGCCCTGCATCTCCCACCCATGAGCTTCACGGGGCGACGTCTCTGAATGCCAGTTTTTCCAAGCTTAACAGCCCCAGATTTCGTACACTCTCTTCGAAGGGGATTCGGTCTTTTTGGCTGCCCGTTTCCGTCCTTTTCCCAGCTCTGCGATCTTCTC
Organism: Varanus salvator macromaculatus; assembly: GCA_023646645.1. Taxonomy (NCBI): domain Eukaryota; kingdom Metazoa; phylum Chordata; class Lepidosauria; order Squamata; family Varanidae; genus Varanus; species Varanus salvator. Next base: position 2,543,672 of record JAIXND010000771.1, on the reverse strand, counting down.
TGTCAGGTGCAGCGACAGAAAGGCACACAGCTTTCTCCGTGTTGCCACACCAGGTTTGTACATGGGGAGCATTTAAACAGAGGCTGGGGAATTATTATTCGACAGGGATGCTGTCGACTTCTGCACTGGCCAGCGGGCTCGACTGCGTGAGCTTTGAGGCCCCTTCCCACTCCATCAATTCTACATAGCATCTCTAACAGACAGAGCTGGCCACCCACCCGAAGAAGTCAAAGGTGTGATTTGGCCCCAGGAATGGGATGTTCTGAACAGAAGACCCTTTCGCAGGGGAGTTCAGCTGAGGCGGCGCTGAGGCCAATGCCAGAGGAGCTGCCACGGGGGTGACTCTGCAGCTCTTGTGGAAGAAGCGGGGCTGCAGGGTCGTGCCATGGACAGAATCGCTGCCATCGTGCCCAGGAAACAGTCTCCATGTTGATATGGGCAGAGGCTGAAGTGGGCGTGGCGAATTCACCGTGAGAGTATGGCCCCCCTTGGCGATGCTGGGCCAACTGGAAATAGCCCAAAGCACAGAGCAGGGGGAAAGGTCTTTGTCTAAAGGGTTTCTGTCTCTCCTCTTATAGGAAACAAAGATTGCAGAGTGGGCGTGTCGTGAGCGGAGCCGGCTGGTGCCGGGGGTCAGACTAGATGGCCCGGGAGGCCCCTTCCGACTCGCTCTGCTTCTATGTTTCTATGTTAAACTGTAAATATCAGCAGCAGAATGTGAACCATCTTATGGTGCCAAGCAATGGAAGTGCCTGGGTGAAACCGAGATAGAAGCACACCTTGGCCTCTCGTCTTCTGATCACAGGTATCGTGAGATGCTGGAGGAATTGTGGGGTCCGTGCATCAGCGTTCTTGCCTCCCTGTGACCTGGACCCTGATCTGCCAATAGAGTCTCACCTGAGGACGGGGAGCAGAGGACAAGTTTGCTGGCTTCTGTGACGATTGGTTGGGGTTCGTGGAGCCGCTGCAGAGCAGGGGCGTTCCCGGGACGACCCCAGGTAGAGATGAGCCGCTCCTTCTGTTCATCTGCCCTGCAAGCTTGCAAACTATGGAATGCAGATGAAGGCTTGCAAGGCCTCCCTGCTTTGGCCCCCCGCCCTCGCTTGGAGCACCGACTCCCTCTCTGAGATGCCCATTTGTGAGACGCCCCATGTCTTGAGAGAGCCATCAACTAGTGATGCTTTCCCCAAACTACCAAGTCCTCCGGCCCAGCACAGTGGAAAAGCCAGCAGGCCCAAACGACCGGTGTGCTTTGGCCCACGGGCAGGGCACCCGCGCAGAGAGTTGGGGCGAACGAGCTCTCCGTGGTGCTGGAAACGGCCCCTTTGGGCTCCCCAGAGGTTTAAGTTCAGCACCACGGAGAGCTGCCTCGGAACTGTTGGGCGGTGGCCTGGCGTGGATGCGCAGCCCCACCAACTCTGGAGCCACTGAGCTGCGCTGGGCTGCCCGGGAGACCCCTGCCGAACCGCTGCTGGTGACCCACCTGCCCAGAGCACAGTGTGTCACAGCGATTTCGCTTTGCTGATCTTTGCCAGTAGCAAATGGCAAAGAAGCGGGGAATTGAAAAGCCCGATCAGTCTGGTGCACAAATTGTCCGGTGGCTGCATAATATTCTAACTGCCCTTTCCTAAAGCGGAGTCCTTATCCCAAAGGGTTATTGGGATCTGTGGGGCAGGGAGAGTGCGGGAGGGTAGCTACACTGTCCCTGGTTTCCGGCTTTGCATGCTGGGAGGGCTGCGTGGCTTACCCCACGGGGGCCACGGCGTGGTTTTTGGGGTGCAGATCACAAGATGGAATATTGGAAGCTGCCCAGTCCAAGTCAGAGCACTGGCCCATCAAGCCAGTGTTGTGCGCTTGGGCTGGCAGCAGCCCCGCCCCCAACTGCAGCTTCCCTGGCCCTACCGGAACGTGCCGGATTGATGAAGGGGCCCCCTGCAGGCGGCCTGGTGGCACAGCCCTTCCCCAAGCAGCCGCTCCCATTCCATTGCCTCTGCCACGTTAGAACCGCAATACCAGCGGTGTGTTGGGAAGTGTCACCGGAACGGAGCGTCTCGGTGGCGGTTATTTGAGACTGAGGCCCCCCTGTACACTGAGCAACACTTCAGATCCTGGGGGCTTCCTCTCCCCGGGAAGGGTGCGTCGTACTGAAGCCCGGAAGATGCTTTTTTGGTAAGGTGATCCTAGAGGTGATCCTATTGCAGGCAGGCAGGAGGCAATCCAACCCAAGCTCTCCTGCCCCATCCGGGGCCTCTCCTCCCTCCAGGGCCAGCTCCGATGCCATGCTGGCGGGTGTGCGCGCATCCCACAGCGGAACGGCACTGGCGCCGCCTCCCTCCTGCTGCCCCTGCAGCCCCCGCACGTCTCCAGCGGCTGATCCGGAGGGCTATGCCAGCCACTCACCTTCCGTCCCGTGCACCGAGCGCATCGCCGGCTGCTGTCACTTCCTCGCGAGGGGGCTGCTGCCGCCCATCCATGGGGGCAGCTGGGCCCGCAGGCCTGCCTGGCTTCCACCTGCCCAGCGGCTCCTGCCTTGTGCCCCAGCCGCAGAGCCGCCGCGAGCAGCTGGCTCGGTTCTCCAGGAAGCAGCGCAGCGCAGGTGGCGCATGCAGTGGCGCTGGCCAGGAAGGCAGAAGCAAGCGGGCCGCCAGCTGAGCATGCAGGCAGCAAGGTGCTGCCTGCAGAGGCCGGAGGACTCCCCAGGGGCCACCCTGGCTTGCACAGCACCCTGCACACAAAGCTTGGCTCACAGGAGGTCCATCCTCAGAGCCAGGCGTGGGAAGCGTGTCCAAGGAGATCGCTTATACAGCCCCTCTCCATGAGAGACCCTCTGGCTTGCCCTGAAATCCCCAGCATGGGCTGGAAGGCTTGTGGCCGGGGGCAGTCGCTCCTCCGCCGTCCCGCTCAGAGGGCCCCTTGCAGCCAACTGGAGCGCAGGCCGTTGGCAGCTCTCAAAAGCCACGGACGGCTCTCTTGCTGCGGAGATTGCAGGGCTGCCCGGAAGTGTGACCAGCAGCACATATGGCCACCTCATGGCAGGGACGGTCCTGCAAGCGAGAACCGGAGCTTGGGCATCCACTGGCCGCCGGGATGACGGGGGCTGCAAGCAGGAGGTCGGACCAGCTCCCCTCCAAGGACCCTTCTGACGCTACAGGTCTAGGGGGTGAAGGCTGGGACTCAGCCCCGGGAAGCTCAGAGGGGTGTCCTTCTGAGCAGTAGTGGGTTAGCCTACTAGGGCAATTGAGGGGTTCTGCTCCCCCCTCCCCAGTGCTTGACTGGGTCACTGAAGGGAGCCAGCACGGCATGGTGGCGGGAAGGAGGAACTGGGGCCCTGGGGGATCTGGGCAGGTCCCTACTCGACCATGAAGCTCCTGGGTGACTTTGGTCCAGTCACGAACTCTTGGGCCAGCCTACCTCGCAGGGCTGTTGTTGTGAGGACCAAATGGAGTGATGCACACCACCCTGGGTTCCTCACAAGAGGGAAAAAGGTGGGATAGAAACACAACATCGTAATAGCGACTTGTTCTGCTGCCCTGCTTGTGGGGTCTCTGTTTGGGGGACCCGCTGGTCCCCATGGGCTCCTGCACGCAGGTCATTGGTCTGAGCCAGCTAGAGCTTCCTGCGGCAGCAGCAGCCTGCCATTTCAGCAAAAGAGAGGCAGTGTGGTGTAGTGGTTAAGGGCATGGGACTGGGACTCAGAGGATCTGGGTTCGAGTCCCCGCTCAGCCATGGAGCCCACTGGGTGACTCTGGGCCAGTCACAGACTCTCAGCCCAACCTACCTCACAGGGTTGTTGTTGTGGGAATAAGATGGAGGAGGAGGAGGATGTAAGCTGCCTTGAGCCCTTTGTAGGAAAAAGGCAGGATATAAATCGGAAAATAACTAACTAACTAACTAAAATGAGGCTGGGCAGCACATTATGCTCCAGGGCGCTCCCCCCACCCCGGAGTCATCCCAGCTTTTGCAGCAGCAAACAGCAGGAAGAGCACCCAGAAAGTCGCCACACCTCGCCTGCATCCCTTAGTGCGGGTCGGGTTCCAAATATGGAAATTGTGCATTAATTAATCTGGCCGAAGAGCCAGCTCTTTGAAGCGGGTAATTTGCCATAGAACTTGAAAGAGGAATTTCACTTACAAACCTACTCGGGCAGCTTTGCTCACCCTGGCTCGGAGCGGGACCCTGGTGTCCTGGGCAGAGAAGGGAATTTCCCATGAGCCTTTGCACGCAAAGGGACTCGGGTCTTCCCACACCAGAAAGCAAGAGCCATGCCCCTCCCCTACTTCTAAAACAAAGCTTCGCTTTCCGGTGGATTGGGCCCACACTGTGATTGGCCTTGTTAGCGCTGCCCACACAACTCTAGGCCACCCCTCCCATGGTAGATGTTCTCCTGGGATGGCACTGGGTGGACTGGGAGATGTCATGGTGTGAGCAAGTGCCATTTTTAAAAAAATGTTTCAATGTGCCCATTGTCATCCACACTTAAGAGGCGCGTGATCGAGGGCTGTGTGCATTTCATTACTTGTTTTATCTCTACACCATGGAAAGCTACAGGAGCAGAAAGGACCGGTTTTTCCAGTCAGGTGGCAACCCAAAAGGCCAGCAGCCCACGCCATGAAGCCCTCAAATGAGGCATGAGGGCAACAAGTTCCCCAGCAACGGGGGTGTTTCTGATCCTGGAGGGAGCCGACAACCATGAGGCCTAGTAGCCTTGAATAGCCCGATCCTCCAGGACTTGGTCCAATCTGCTTTTAGAGCTGTCCAGATGGGCAGCCATCATGCCACCTTATGGGAGTGAGTGCCGGAGTTTAACTAGTTCTCAAAACAATGCTGTGTTTGAGTCTCCAGCACAAGCACCCTGGAATTGATGGATGATCCAGAATCCCATCATTCTCCTGTCGAGCAACCTCTACACACACTTCCAAAGTGCAATTGCTACAGAGGGATTTTTGGGAGCCACTACAGGAGAACCTGTGTCAAAACTCAGCCAATTCTGGGTTTCAGAGAAACCCCTTCTTTGCTTGCAGCACCAAGACTTGGCAGGATTTTAACACAGGCTCTCTGCAACGGCTACCTCTGAATCCTCCCATAGAACTTGCAGGAAATCCCAAATGTACATGAGAATAGGGGCAGGCAGCCTTTCCTTCTCAGCAGGAACTGCAGGAAATGAGAAAACGGTGTACCTGGGCAATCATTTAGCACAAGATGAACTGCACAGAAGAAATAACAAGCCGTTGCAGAGGTGGAAGGAGAGGGGAGGGATGGGTGTCCCTGCACCCTACGGCTGGAGAGCAGCTAAAAGTCAGGTGGTGGGGAAGCTGCCGACATCCTTCCAGGGCTTTGCGCTGGACGGCTCAGGCTGAGCCCTTTTCCTCTGCACATCGCATGTGTTTCGGAGCTAAAGGACACAGTCACGCTTCATCCCTGCATGATGGATCTACTAAACTGGGCATCTCCCACTTGACTTGTTAGCATCTGAGCTTACACAGAAGCTCCATTTTAATCCAGTCTGTCTGATTTTCCAGAATGCTGAGGAGCTGCAAGAAGCTCCCCGTTTGCCAAACTGGGTCCTCCGGTTCTGCAGAGTTGCTTTTCAGTTCTTGCAAGGTGTTTTGCTCGATCCGTACACACTTTGCTGTGCAAGGGGTTCCACGTTAGTCTGGCGTTGCACATATGAAGCAAATAGCTTGGAGATGGAGCAAGGTGGGGGCTGCCTTTCAGAGCGAACGCACGGGCAATTCTGCGCCTGTGCCCCTCTGGAGTGGAGGGGCAGGCTGCCTGGGGAGGCTCCGTCTCCCAGAAGGCCCGGCTGCCTTGTGTGGTCTCTTCAGACCCTTGTTCTGAAGTGCCTATACAGCGCCGGGCCTTTGATATCTGCCGCTGCGGAGCAACCTCTGCTCAGGCCGGAGGAGGCGGGAACCGCCAGCAATTCCCGGCTTAGCTCGAAGCAGGCACCATATGGCCAGGGGAGCTGGTCCCAGAGGCCGCTCCGCTTTCCCAGAATTCACATGGTAATGAAGCTGTTCCCGTGCGCTGGGACACGGGCAGTGTTCCCCAAGATTCGGGGAGGGAAAGGGCTGCTCCGCCACGGCCTTTCATGCCGCAGCCACGACGGACGGCCCGTCAATGGCCTCGGAGCCACCTGTTTGATTTTCCCACCGTGCGCATAATGGGGAGAAGGGGGCTCCGCAAAGCCTCCCCTTCCGCTTGGCGCTCCGCTCCGCTTCTCTTCCTCTCCCTCTGCCCCCCCCACCGCCCCCATCTGTCTCGCTCTGCAGTGCCGTTCTGCTGACTCTGTTCTCAGCCCGGCCAATTCGCAACCACCGGATTTATCCATTTCGGCCCCATTTCCCCACCACAATTGTCTGGTGCTTTTCAACAATCCTTGCAGCAGGGGTGAAAGAGCTCTGCTCTGCGGGGGGGGGGGGGCACCTAGCTGGCCCCCAGGGTCCCAATCCAGCTCACTGCCACTCCTCATAAGGCCATGCCCTCTTTCACCAGGCTGTGGACCGTTCAGGGGATTCCTGGCTTTTACCCCCTTCCCCACACTATTAAAACATGGCAAGGCATTTCCTAAGGCTTAATTACTGGCCTTACTTACTCACATTAATTATACTTGTATCCTGCTTTTATTCCTTCCAAGGAACTCCAGGCGGCTCACACCATTCCCCTGCTCCTCTCAATCTCATCCTCACAACGACAGCCCTGTGAGGTAGGCTGGGCTGAGAGTCTGTAACTGGGCCACAGTCAACCAGTGAGTCCAGACCCCGGGTTGCCCAAGTCCCAGTCCCTCACCCTTCACCATCATGGCACACTGGCTCCCAGGAGGGGAGCTGGAGCTAAAACACACTGACGCTTCAGCCGCCGCCCACCCATTGCTGGAACACAGCCCAAATCTGCGTGTTTTTCCAAACCCGAATTTGGCCCGTGCACTGAAGGGTATTCAGCATCTCTGCCTGACAGATGAGTAACAAAATCCCCGTTTTGCCAAGGAGAAGACGGCCCCAAAGAGAACAAAAGCTCGCCCAGGCCATCATGGGTAGATGGCCCAGGAGGCCCCTTCTGACTCGCTATGTTTCTAAGTGGGGACTGGCCCTTAGAGCTTCTGATTGCTTAAGCACCAACTCCTTGCAGGTGGGGAAGGACAGCCCTCCTGCCGCCCCGGAGGCTGCAAGGCCTGCCTGACCTTTTGGTCTGGCTGCAGGAGAGATGGGGGTCCATGAGAAAGCTGCAGCACTAACAGGAGGCAGGAGGAGAATGCCGGAGTGCAGGAGACACGACGTGGGTCGAGGGCCAAGCCACGCCCCTCTGGGGCCTCAGTTTGGCCACTGAGCTTTCCAAATGGATGCGCCCACATTCCTCTTGATTTTTTTGTAATGCTTTCCAGGCATTTCCATTTTTGCCCCTATTCTAATAGATTAAAGTGCCTCCCCTATAGTTTAGCTGCTGGAAGTACAAGCTTTCAGCAAAACCAGGATGGACGTGCAGCCCCCCCCCTGCACATGGCGGAGCTGGCTGGAGCCAGGGGTCAGACTAGATGACCCCAGAGACCCTTCTGACTTGCTCTGTTTCTGTGTTTCTATGCCTTTGGCCCCACCATTGCTAGAAAGGAGCCCCCCAGACGCATTTCTGAAACTCCGTTTGGCCCTTGCGCTGGAAGAGTTTCACCACCCCTGCCGTGGGGCATCAGGGGCGGCCTTGATCACGGGATGATCTGGAATCCCCTGCTCTGGCTGGCAACGTTCTCCAGGACCTCAGACAAAGCCGAGTCTCCTCGCAATGTTACACGCAGAGCTCCTTTTACTGGAGGTGTTGGGTGGGAGGAACCGCTGAGTCTGGGGGTCTCTGTGGCCCAGTCTGGTGTTGGTGGCGAAGGCTCTGCTGCAGCAGCCCCTACCCTGGGAGATTCGCAAGGCTCCCTCCCCATCTGGAGCACTGGCCCAGGCAGGGCCGGCCATCTCAGCCTTGGGCCAGGTTGGGGAAGCGCTCTGCTAGCACCAGCTGCGCTGCTCCCTGAACTCCGCCTGCTGCGCTGGAAAGAGAACCCGGGAAACTGCCTTAGTCCGAATGATTCCCAGGTGCACGTGGCCCAGAATTGCCAACTGGGGCTCACAACAATGGCCCTGCAGGGTCTCGGGACAGATTTTCTCCTGGGAGAAACTGGAGAAATTGAAGGTCTCCAGAACTGAACTGGGGAGCTTCTCCGTGCAAGTGAGCAAAGGCTCCTTGGCATGGCCCCTAAGGAAAATGCCCAGGGCTGCGCCTCAGGGCACCCAGGAGCTTATCAAGCCCCACCCAGTAGAGGTGAGCATGCTGATCATGGGGCTGAGTATGGATCTGGATGCAACTCTCCTTTGCCCTTGTCTAATACCCTGCCTCTCTTGACCGTGGATCTCCTGCCACCTTTATCAGGGGTTTTAACCCCTCTGAACTCATTTGCTAGGATCTTCTCTGCCCAAGGTCAAGTTGAGCCAGAAATCTGAAACTCTTCTGGTGTCCTTAGCACTCTGCACACGCTCTGAGGCACCGGCTGTGGGAACTGCCTGCTGGGCCACTCGCCTTCGGTCTTCCCTGTGCGAGATGCAGCCCTCCGCCATCGCCTCTCGGTTTTGCCGGACGAGCCTCGGAGGCGAGCCGGGGCAGCCGTGGGTCACCACCTCTGCAGCGGCCTTGGCGCAGTGACCTCCGAGCCCCGGGGACCTGAGCTTTGACATCCGGCTAATCGGCACCGAGATCCAAGCCACGGATATAAGCAGAGGCAGCCAAGGCTTGGGGGAGGGGGGGCAGCAGGGCCCTCAAATTGTTCTGTGGCGCTCCGGCCGCCTGGCCTGCCAAGAGAAAGACATTCCAGCGCACAAAGCCCCTGCCGCAGCCCCTCAATAGAGCCTCGCATGCCACCGGTGGCGGCGGGCGAGGGGGAGATGGGGCAGGAGCAGATGGAGGCTAATTAGCTGCTTTGAGAGCCCGTGTGGGAACAGGCCGTCCGCAAGACCGTCCTCCGGGGCGAGGGGGGCCTGGAGGGAAGAGCCAACCTGCAGCCAGGGCCCGCCCTGGGAAAACTTTTGTCTGCAAAAAGGCAGCAGCGGGACACAGCTGTGGAGGCAGCCAGTGGGGCGAGTGGCGGAGGGGCAGCCCTGCCTCACGAGCAGGGGCGCGACCCACCGCCCCGGCCCAGCGGCTCCCGCTCAGCTTCGCACCGCAGCTCCCGATCCCTGTCCAGAAATCGAGATCAGGAGGCTCCCTGGCAGCCCCAAACGCCTCCCTGTGTGGAGGAGGCGGCCTGTTGTGTCTCTGCCTGATGTGACGCGCAGCTCTACCCCCTTCTGCGTGTCCCTTGCAGTCAGCCTCAATGGCCGGAGAATTCCATCCCTCTGGTGCAGCCGAATGACCTGCCCTTGGGGAAGGACAGATGCGGACTCTGCATGCAAGCCACTGCTCTGAGCTGGGCTTCTTTCATTTGGAAAACCTGTCCAGGTCAGCAACATGCAAAAATTCAGTGGGGGAAGGGACTCCCCGGGCGGGCGGGCGGGCAGGCAGGCTCTCGCTCTCTCTCTCTCTCCCTCTCCCTCTCCCTCTCCACCAGAAATGAAGCACTGGAAAAGGAGGTGTCAACACACTCAGGGGACCCCCAAGTTTTGTGGAATTACAAACAGCTTAGAAAACACACACACACACACACACACACAAAACTCAGCATGGCAGATCAAATGCACCACACACTCCAGTGAGATCTGAGCACGTCCAGTGATCCAGCTGAGCCTATTTTGGGGCTAATCCACCTATTTCTTCTCATGAACCCTTCTGCTAGTTAACATTTTTCAGGTGTAAGAATCTTCATTCAGAAGGAAAAGGCTCCTCCATGCTCAGAATTTGGAACTAAACACAATTATTTTGGAGGCCAGTCTAGAATGGTGAGCCCCAAAAGAGGTCTCCTGAACATGTGCAGAACTTAAGTCACATCCAATTTGGTAGCTACCATGCTGGGCTTAAGGATCAGCTCGTTTGGGGGTGGGAGGGTTGCGAGCCTGGGCGCCTCTCTGCTTTCCCGCTCTAATTGGAAGAGTTTCCCTTCTGTTCTTCCTGGCCATCATTTAGAGCAAACCGGCACATTCAAAGGGAATTCGCTTTGCACAAGGGGGCAATTAGCTCTTTAAAAACCGGCTGCAGCTGCACCGCATCCATCGCGTTCCCCTCTCTGGGGACGGCGCAGTCCGGGGGCTGCACTTGGCCGGCGCAAGGTGTGCTGGCTGCCTCCGCCAGGAGACGGTTCCCATCGCAGCTGCGCTAATCACACCGAAGACGATCTCCTGTGTGTGCCCCGGGCCTCTCATCTCCATCCGGCCGGCCGATAGGCATCAGTTGGCCAGCAGCAGGTGTGCGAGCCGAGGGGGCTCAGGTGTTAGACTGTGGGAAAACTCTGCCGCTTGTCACGGAGCCAGCCGAGGGCTGAGAGTGTGGGGAAGGGCCCCCGCAGGGAAGCCGGCCGACTATTCATCCCTTGGCCTTGGGACTGTTTTGTTGGTGGGAGGGAGCGGGGTACGGGCAGGTGTGGCGTCGGCTTGGAGCTGAGGCAGGGGCACCCCGAGAACTCGCGAGCTTTTAAGGGTCAAGCAGATATTCTTGTGGGAGAAAAAGGCCTCTGATCAGGGCGGTGCGGGGCATGAGAATTTGGAACAATCTCCTCCCTCTTATTTTATCTTATTCTAAACTGAGGATGGGCAAAATCCAACCCCCCCCCCCGCGTTCCATGAGGTGACGGACAGCAGCTTGGGGGGCAGCAAAGCGGGCCACTCATGCAGCAAGAGTGGGGCAGGCAGCTTTTCTCTCTGGAGGTCCACATTCACCAAGCTGCCTCCCTCCCCAAGTGGGTGCACCATCCCCTTTCCCTTTCGGCCACCCAGCTGCCCTCTTCTCCCTGCCTCTTTCTGCTCTTGCCAGGCATTTGAGCTGAGGGCTTAGGGGGAGGCCTGAGGCTGCAAGCCTTTCCTCCAAGCCACCCGTACAACACCCCTTTAAGGCTGATCGAAGGGACGCAGGCTGAAAAATGACTGCAACCAAAAGTCACCCAGTGAGTTCATAGCAGAGGTGAGAGTTAAGCACAGGCGATGGGCAGCCACTCTGTCAAAGCCTCTGCTTTTGTCCTGACTTCAAATGGTTTTGTGTTTCCTTCCTCCTTGCCCTCCTGTGGACCCCAAATTCTGTGCATTGCCCTGTTCCTTATACAAATGCCCCATCTCCCTTCCCTGACTCCAGAGGTGTCCTCCTCCTTCAAAGGTACAAGCTCTGCCGGAACGAAGTTTATCCCCTCTTTTCTTGATGATCATGCTGTGGAACCTCCAGGGCCCATGGCAGTGTGTATCCAAGTTTCTGGTAACTGGAGACACCAGCACAAAATTCTGTCACTGATATCCTGCTTCCTCTGGGCTTCCTGGCAACATCTGTGCTTTTCATTGATTTGGCTCTGTGCCTTTTCTCTCTCTAAACCTGCGTAGGATTTGGCCTTTAACATATTTCTATCCTCCCCTCCACCAGAAGGACGTGTGGATTCCCTTGCATATAATCCATGAAATGAGAAATCCCTGTCCACTGTCTTATGACGTAAAAAGACACAGCACACAAGGAACTAGGAACAGGGAGGGAAGAGGAGAAAAATGCATTTCGACGGGGCTGGTGGAAAAGCTTGACCTCCCATGCTCACCCCCCTCAGTACAGCACTCTGGCTGCTCTACTGGACTCAACTCCCAGCATTCTTGGTCAGGGCCATACAGCACAACCCTGTGTGCTTCGACCTGGGAGTGAGCGAGCCCCCATGCTCTCAACGGGATCTGTGGGTGTGAGTGCCTAGCAGGGCAGCCTTTGACCTTAGTTCCATTTCCCAGAATGCTTGTATGTCACCTTCTTGGCCTGGATGGCAATACGGTTTTAATAGGGTGCTTAGACAGGTGGCACTGACATTTCAGGGCAATAGGGCGCAGTCCAAGGCAAGTTAAACAGTAGAAGAGCTTGCAACTCCCAGCATGCTCCTGCCAGCTATGCGTCCAGCCCGTATGTGCATTCCAGCGCCATGAATTTCCCCATGGTGCACTGCAGGGTACCACTTCTTGCTTACATTCCTGGAATAAACTTCCCACACATCATTGACCAAGTCATTTCCCAGAATGCACTGCACTGGCATCCGAAAAGAACCAGCTCCTGTGACTCCAGAGCGTAAATTGAGGGTTTACTGTGGTTCTGGACCCCCAAGATTGCTGAAGTGTGGGAGGAAAGAAGCCAATGCCGTTCCACTGAGCACACACAAGCTGCCCTTTCCTGACTCCTGAGTAATTACAGGCAGTCCTTTAGCACAGAGCAATGACCCACTTCTGCTTTGCATCTGCTTTCTGAAACCCAGGTACTTCTCCTTCCTGGGCAGTGACCCATTATGCCCGTGCACTGGGTTGTAGAGGGTTAAACCAGTCAGAGTCTGAACCCACAGACTGCCATTGGGTTAAGACTCTGGGTTGTCTGGACACCCTTAAAAGGAGATGGCACAAATTCATGAAGCAGAAGGCCACCAGTGGCTATCAGTCCTGATGGCCACATGCTACCTCCATAACTAGAAGATGGGACAGCTTGGAGTACACGCGATCATGTGGCTGCCATAAGTTGGAGATGCCCTGATGTGCAACACAACACAACACAACATGCCTGCGCACAGAACTGGCCGCGGAACTTGGGCAGGGGGAGCTGCGGAGCTCCTCGTTTGCTTGTGGACTTCCCCAGAGAGCTGGCTGGCCGCTGTGTGAGTCACAGTCTGGCTAGCTGGAGCCCAGGCCCGATCCAGGATCGGGGAACTCCTGAGGGTCTGGGGCGTTTTCTGCAGCAACCCAGAGTGCTGGGTTTGGACATCACAACTAACCACCCCGGGGTGGGACAGTATCGGGAAGTGAAAGCTAAAGGTTTCACCCATGAATGGGCATTATGCATGAACCAACTCCTGGGGACTGGATTTCGAGGGAGGCTGCAGCCCCCCACCCCATAAGAAACAACCCCTCCCCAAACCCCTGCCCAGCCTTGCAGGAATTTCACACAATTGTACTGGAGGAGACAAACTGGTCAGTGAGGAATTCCTCCCCCCCCCCCCCCACCATCAGATCATTTCCTGGGGTGGGACCACCCCAGCTGAATAGTGCTTATACCAGCCAGACTGCCTTCGACCCTCCACATTGTTGGGAAAATTTGGATAAATCCTGTCAGAAAAGCATTGCTTCTGTGTGCTTTTGCATTGTGGAATCAATCCTGTGCTCCTTCTCAAACCAAGCTAAGTCACTGTTTCAAATGGCCTTCCTTCCCCCCCCCCCCACCACCTCTAGAGAGGCCATTTAGTCCAAATATACATTATATACCTTCACAATGATTAAATAATCATTGCTGGAATTCAGTTTACCCGGAAGTATCTTTTGCTGGCCCAGAGAGCTCCATGCGCCCTGGTCATTCAGAATGGTGCTGATGCATTACTTAGGGTCTGAGTCTAGATGAGCTTATGAGTTCATGAATAGTTTCTCAGTAGCTTGAATTTACATGTCTAAGCAGACCTGGAGATGGGTTCAAGTTACTCAACTCAAGTGTCAATACAGGCAATTAGAAATATTGTAATCTCATTGTCACTGTAGGATTGGCTGATCTTCCTTTATCTGCTCTGTATGTGATGACCTCAAAATCTTATTGTAATGTCTGCATTCTGCCATCAATTGCCCTGCACCTGTATGTGACTGGGAGGGTATAAAATACCCTGTAGTTGTATTGAAACTTTGCAGCTGAGTTTATTACCTCAGTGAGTTTATGCCCAGTAATTAATTATCCTGAGTCTACCACGGGAACCTGGGCCAAACAGGAAAGCCACACATGGTCTGAACGCTTGATCTTTTCCACGAACCTGAGTTTTATTTCCTCCTCATGAACTGAAATTCCGGGATTTTCTGACAGCATCCAGCTCTGTTCTCCCATGAGTGGGTCTCTGGCGTTGCACCCGGATATGGCAAGCTAATGCCTTCCAGGTGTATGACAAAGCCGCACCTGCCGTCATGCGCACACGTGCCTCAACAGGTGAGCTCCTCACCTGTGCAACAGCCAGCCAAAACCAGGCCAGGCAGTGCCCTCCCTGGAACACATGGGAGGCAGGGCCCAGGTGCTTCTGCAAAGCCCTAATGGAGAAGAAAGTGTCTCTAAGCATGTACAGAGCATTTCCCCTACCGAATAACCAGAGCCAGCCTCCATGCATGTGGAGGACTTCAGACCCTAACACTCTTGATTACTCTTATTTGAGCTGTGGAGGCTTTTAAGTTGGCACATTGCTTTTGTTACTGTAGATGGTTACTGCTGCCGTTTCATTAATTCATTCAACTTCTATACCACCCAACAGCTGAAGCTCTCAGGGCGGCTCACAAAGCACATAAAAAGATACATGGCATGAAAAACATATTAAAACATTATCAAAAGTTTACAATACAAAATTCAAAACCACATATTATACAGGTTAAGTATATGTACAGTAAAACCCCACATTTGCTGCTTCAGTTACAATTGTTTCCCTTAACTGTGTGTGTGGGGCGGGGGAGAGCCATTCATTGCTTTCTCACTTTTGGGGGGATCCTGTACCCCCAATCCCCATGTCGGCTGACTGTACAGTGTATAGTGTTTGCTACTGTCTGTGGTTTCAGGCATCCCCTGAGGGAGAGGGAGCTTGGAACATGTCCCCTAGGGATAGGGGGGTCCTACCATATACTTAAAATCCCAAGGAAGATGTCCTTTCTCTCCATATCACTGAGGACACCAACAAAGCTCAAGGCCTGGAAATAACCAGCTTAGAAGATCTGTTTGAGACTGTTACAAAATGGATGGAAACTCTTAGAAACCAGCAAAATAGAAATCAGCTGAATACACATCACTGAACTGCATGCCTTCCACGAAGCAGATGGTGGAAGGGCTTTGAAGGAAAATGAACCAAGCCGTAGCCCCTGGCTCTAAACGGAATAATTTGTAAATGTATTTTATAAACTCTGCCGTGGCCGTATCCGTGCAGCATTTTGACACTGCATTGCAAGCACATATGCTTGAATGGCCTGAATTTGTGCACGGAGGCACCCCTAGCAAAGAGCTGTGAGCTCAAAACCCACCAGGCAATTCTTTAAACATTAAACTGGTTCTTGCCAGAAAGTTTGGGTATTCTCTGCTTGTTTCAGCAAGGATTCGCGCAGCTTTTTGGTTTTCAGTGTGCTAACGAAGCACTTGAAAATCGTGTTCCCCGTGTCCTTAGCTGTCTGAATGCCGACTAAGGCACTTGCAGCAAGATACTGGCTTGCTCAGAGGCTTAGTGAGGGCAGCAGACCAAGCGGACAAGCAAACTTTGTTTCTTTCTGCCCTGTGGCTGAAGCCCAACATCCTTAGCTTTGGCTGCTGCTACAGGGAAAGAGAGATACCGGAAAGAAAGAATAGGCAAGAATAGGAATAGGGGGGTGTCGGGGAGTATCTGAGCAGCATCAGCTATCTCTCCGAAAAAGGAAATTTTGTTTAATTTCTATACCTCCCATTAGTCAGAATGACTCTCTGGCCGTTTACATAATCAAAATACACAAATAAAAGCAATACGCTGAAATCAAAGCTGAATAATACATCGGGGTAAAAACCACCCCAAAGTAACACCACCAGGCCACCAAAAACCCCACAGCAGCCACGTCCAAGCCAGTCCCGTGAAACGTGGCATTTCAGCCACGGCCCCGCGAGCTGCTGCTGCTGACGCGTCAACTGCCCCGGGTGCATTTAATTCGCCCTCTCCACCACTGCTGTCTTTTGCACGGGCTCAGAGGCCTGCTTCATTCTGTGCTGTTTGGCTCAAGCGCACAAGCGGGCGGCCCTGGGAAAAGGGGGTCCCGGAGGTGTCGGGGGCCGTGCACCCCCGGGCCGGCGCCCCGCCCTCGGCTCCGTTACCTTTGCAGAGCAGCCCTCGCATCCTGTTGTCCTAGCAGCGGGCACGGCGCAGGTCATTCCTCGGAGAGCGGAGGGCAGGCCAAGAACAATGGGAGATCAGTGCAGGATTGTGGGAGAGAGCCCGCTGGAGCCGCTCTGTCTGGGCTTCCCCATTCTAACCTCTTCAGGCTTTGTTCAGCTATCAATGCTTCCTGCTGACACCAACAATAGCCACACACAGCTGGGCCCTGTTTCATCTGGCTTGCAGGCCACACAGCCAAGAGCGGGAGGGGGCGGGGGGAGCAGAAGAGGGCAGGCACATGAGCCAGCCGTGCACCGGTGCTCCGCGCACAGTGCACGCTTGCAAAGCCGCTGCGAGGGCGATTGGCCCAGCTGGCCCGTCTCTCCCAAGGTGGGCCGAAGGGTCTGGAAGCACCTGGGGGCCGAGGCGCACGGGGTGGGGGAGCCTCCAAGGCCCTCTGCAAGTAAGCCACGCCACGCTCTGGCAGCTTATGCACAGCTCTGGGATGTGTTTCTTCCAGTGGCGGGCAAGAGTGCCAGGGCAGGAATGGCCAGGCTGCAGATCAGCACGTGGCCCTGACTCGTTCTGCATCGTCTTCAGCCTGGCCTACCCCACAAGGTTGTTATGAAGGTAAAATGCAGGGGGAGAAGGCAGCATGAGCCATCACCTTCAGCTCTCTGGACAAGGGATCTGAACGAACGCTAGCCCTGCCTGCAGGCCAGAAGCCGTCCCTGGCTGAAGCGGCTCCTTGCCAGCACCCTGGACCCCCCCCCCCAGACCCTCTGACGCCATGCACGGCCTCCTGGGGTGACCTTCCGGTCAGGTTTCCAGCGGTTGGCAAACAATGGAGTGACTGATATCCCAGGCATTGAAAAGTGCCTGCTTGGCACGCAGGCATGCCAAGCGCGGGAGTCACTTTGCCAGAAGGGGGGCATGTGTGCGGGGGGGGGGGCAGCTCTGCCAGGCTGACCGGGCTGTCACAGTCGCCATGGAGTAGAACGAGAGCAACTGCAGGTCAGCACAGAACACAAGTCGCATCCCGAATTAGTCACATGTAGAGCGTGCCATCAAGGAAAGCCCCCCAGAATGTTCCCTCCACGACCCCCCTGCTCAGCTCTTGCACATTCTTGTAAACTGTGCAGGCTCTATCTCCCCGAATCAGGTCTACCCATCTGATACGTATTTGGCATCATGCCTTTCAGTATTACAGTATCAATGTCAGTACAAAATTTGGCATTGCAGAACTCCCACTGAAATCAACCTGACAAGCAGGACACAGCTCACTTAAATCCTACTGGCTTCAATGGGTCTACTTTATGTCTTAATTTAGATCCAATCAAGATTTCTCTGACCCCATTGAAATCTCATACTAAACTCTGAAATGGCTTTTCTGGGCAAAAGGGAAGCTTTGCACGTTAATGTTTAGAAGGCGATTAGCACATAAATATCACCAAAAATAGATACACAAAGCAATTGCGTTCCATAGGACTCAATGAACAACTTGTGTTCTGGTAATACATAAATGGAGCCCCTTCTTCTGCCATCAAATCAGCCAATCAAAGTTCGATTTTAAATAGAAATTCCGAATAAGCAACCTGGTGGGGCCAGAGAATCTTCTATGCCTTTGACCAGATTTTTCCGAACAGCTCCCCAATATCTGCTACTCCTCTTTGTGGCAAAAGCCGAGTCCAGCATCCCATCATATCTGAAACCGTCCCCTGGCCCCAATCCCTGCACCTTTCTGTATGAGGCGACAGGCAGAAGGCCACACATGGCATCCCGCTGGGAAGTGTTTCACAAACACCCCTTCACAAGTCATGGTCATCTTGGGCAGTGATTCCGATTACTTAGGAGTAAAGGAAAAGCACTCTGCCCTTGCTCAGAAGCTCTCTTGTGTTTGTTGTATGACTTGAATGGGGTTGTGGAACCGAATCCTCTGCTGCAAAAGTGACACAAAATGCACGGGAGCTGTGGAGAAAGCAACATCGCTACACACACAGCTCGTGATGGAGCCATATCCTTGCCTCTCTCACACACAGGAGTCTTCAAGACAGCACAATTGTCTTGTTTTGTGCATTGTGCTTTTAAGAGGCTTTTTGGGTTCTGGGGCTGCCCTGTGTCCATACACTTGGATGAATTATTACTGAACTAAATGAAATTAGCATTCATACAAGGTCAGCTTGCTTTGCACCAACAACCTCATGCCACACACTGGCTTAGACGCACGTCCCACTGCCCTGAGTGGCCCTTGCTCCCCACAGGTGTGCCACCTATGCCACCTTTTGCATCTATCCCCCCCCACCCCGGCCATCTTGGAGGAGGCAACCCCTTTGGGGGCACTTTGGCGTTTCCTCCCTTTGTTCCCTTGACTGCTGCCCCCTTTTTTATCAGTGGCTTCCACAATAAGACAGGTCAATCCAGGCATCTTCCATGGTGGTGGCCACACACTTCTCAGCCTAGCCTACCTCACAGGGTTGTTGAGAGGATATGTGGAAAAGGCCACAACAGTGGGCTGCCCTGACCCAGGTGCACCAGGTCAGGATCCCAACAGGCGCCTCCTCAGAGCGTGAGGGAAGGGCGGGTGGATTTCCTTCCCAGCCTGCAGCTCCTCGTGTCCTGAATGGGGTTCCAGCTGTGCCCTTTTGCATCCTAGCCAGGACAGAGGCATTTATAAGGAGATGAATCACTGGGAATCCAGGTGGTGCAGTGATTTGATAAGAGCACCAGCCTTAGGGAACGATCTCCTGGAAATAGAAACAGGCTCAGAGCCCCCAGCCTGCCTGCGTGGACGAGTGTTGAGACTAAGCAGCTTTCAAATGATTCCTGCTTGCCCAAAAAGTTATCTAGGAGGCCTGGAGTCAGCCACTTTCTCTCAGTCCAACTGCCCTGGCAGGTTATAAGAGAAAAGAACACTCCTGTCCACAGTTTTGACCTCCTGGGAGGTACAGCAGGGGATAAACATTAGAAGCAGGGCCTGCAACAAAATGTTGCAGCGCACAACCTGCGTCTGAAAGGTGGGGGCTCCTGTTTCCTGTTCCCCTTGCCAAGTCCTTCCCTCTCCGCTTTTCCAATGGGCCGAACATTCTGTGAATACTGAATATGTCTCGGTGCTGAGCAGATGCGGGGGTTGCAAGTTGTCTTCGGATTTGACTGGGACGTGGGCGGCCCAAGTTCTCGTCCTACTCCGCCAGCTCACAGCGTGACTTTGGGCCAGTCAGATTCTCAGCCCAACCCTACCTCACAGGGTTGTTGTGAGAAGATGCAGAGCAGGGTGGGCTTGTGTCTGCCGCTCTGGGTCCCTGCAGGAAAAACGGCGGGATACAAGCATGAATCGCACTGACGCAGATCGCCTTGCTCTGGACTGCAAGGCCAGCGCGCCACTCGCGCTGCCCCGGGAGGGCTGAGGCGGCCGCCGGGCCCCCCCTGCAGCAAAGCCTCGCCTTCCTCCGAGCGGCGGAGCCGGCCAGCGGGGCCGCTGCCCAAGCGCCGCGTCGGGAGCAGCGGCAGCCCCCCGGGGACCCCCGCCGACGCCGCTCTCCGGGCCGGGCCCGCCGCGCCTGCGTGGGACTCCCGCGCTGGATGGCGCCGGGCGCTGCGGGCAGGGAAAGCTCGCGCGCCGCGGATGCAAGCGGGGGGCACCGTGGACCCTCCCCTGGGTGCCGGAGGGCGCGCGACCCCTCCTCCGGTTGCGTGCGTGGCGGGGGGGGGGAGGAGAGGCGACAAGGGAGCCCGGGGCCCTTGGGGGAGCCTGCAGGTGAATGGGGGAGGCACGCGGGCCCCTCCCCACCCCCTCCCGCTCCCCCTCCCCGGGGGCCTGCGGTCTCCATGGGCACCGGCCGCGAGGCGCCAGGCTGACAGCGCTCGGAGTTTTATGAATGGGTGACGTCACAGGCCCTGGCGTCTCGCGGTCTGAGTAGCTTGTTAAGGCACAGAAACAGCCCGGCCCGCGGGGGGGGGGGGCGTTTGGCTGCCGCAGCCGCGGCTGTGGGAACGGCTAGGAATGGCTGCGCTCCAGGGCGATGGCGGGGAAGGACGGGGGGCCCGGGAGGCGCATTGCGAGCGTTCAGAGCGAGCCGATGAGAGAGAGAGAGAGAGAGAGCACAAACCCCCGAAGAGCAAGCGCAGTTCAACGACTGGGCGCAGGAGCGGATCGGGGAGACCTTTGCAACGGGGGCTTTGAGGCTTTCGTGGGACGCGCCCCCGGAAGTGCGCGCGAGCGGCTGCATGCAGCAGCCGGGAGTGTTGTGTTTGGGGGTGCTGGAAGAGGGTGCTTTGTGCTTTGGAAGGAGAAGAAAGCGGGGTGTAAAATAAATAAATGAAGCCATTAAAAATGAGTCCGGCCCCGAGCTGCTTTTGAGGTGTGTGTGTGGGGGGGTCCTGATCTTTGGCCGGGCTAAGCGTTCCTGATCCCCTTGAGGTCAAAGGGATTCAAGCCACAAGCTTTGTCATGCTAAGCCAGGAAAAGTCCTACAACACCAAGCATTCCTATGCAGCCTGGGGAAATGCCGGGGACTGTACAACTCCCTCTCCCGTCTAAAACGGCATAGGATCGCGCTGGCAAGGCCGCCGAACGTGTCTGCGGGGATCGCAACCAGCCGGATCATGAATCTGGGCTGGATTCATTTACTGCACCAGCCCAAGGACAGCAAGAACCGGACTAGAATTGAATTCGGGGAGTATCTCGCTTGCCTGGTTTATCTACAGCAAAATCCTATGCCTGTTTGGGAAGAAAAACAGACATACAACTCCCAGCCGAGAGCTTGGTTACGCCTGTGTGGTCGCTCTCTCACAGCTTCGCACCCTTACCTGCAGTGGGTGTCTCACCCGCGTGGATTCGTAGGGGTTGGAGGCATTGGTGCTTTCACTAGCAGCGAGGCAGGGAGTCAGTTCCCAGCCTGGGAGTTCAGTGCGTGTAAACCGTGGCTGTGGAATCGCCATCTAGCAAAGAACATGGTTCTCATCGTGCCACGGATTAAGACAGGGAGCAAGGCGGACCCATCCTGATGCACTCATTGAGACCCGTGGCGTGACGGAGACTAATGGGGGCGGGGGGGGTCCTCGGATCCGGTGCGGCCCAGTGGTTGGGGTTCTCTTTTGCATAGTGAATCGCCCAGTTTCAAGGAAGATAGCGTGGAAGAGCGCGAAGGAATATTAACGTAAATATTCTATCATGAATAATATAAATACTGCTTCCCTGCGCTGGAGGGCTGTCGGCGGAACGTAAGACCACGCTGGTGTCCGCGCGTGAATGGAGGCGCTGGGAGCCCGAGGGGAAAGTGGCCACGTGGTCGCCAGAAGCGTGTTTACTTTCAAGTGCTTGGCTTGTCACATTCCTTTCATCCGCCCCCGTTTTCCTGAAAAAATGCCCTCCAGCTCCCTCCGCCTGCGATTCCCCACCGCCACCGCTCCTCGCGGGGAGAAAGCCCCAACGGGGAAGGCGTTCCGCGCGGCTGCCCGCGCCCGACTCCCCAAACGCGTGCACACGATCGCAGCCTGCACGAGCCGGGCCGCCGAGCGAGCCAATGGGGGCGCCGGAGCGGCGGGAGGCACGCCCCGTCCCCTCCGCGCCGCCGCGATTGGCTGCGGGGCCGGGCGCGACCCCGCCCGCCGCCCCGCCGGCCCTATATAGGGGAGCCGCCGGCGCGGCCGGGCCGGCTCGGGGCGCGGCGTGGGACGTTGCGCGCCTGCTCCTGCTGCTCCCGGCTCTCCCGGCATGAAGGTGGCCTCCGCCGCGGCGCCCGCCGCGTCGCCCGGCCCGAGCTGCGCCCTCAAGGGCGGGCGCCTGGGCGCCGGCGGCGCGGGCGAGCCGGCGGCGCGCTGCGTGTCGGAGCAGAGCGTGTCGCTGTCCCGGGCGGGCAGCCCGCCCCCGCGCGCCTTGCCGCTGTGCCCCGAGCAGGCGGCCGCCGCCGCCTCGCTGCTCACGGACATGAAGGGCTGCTACTCGCGGCTGGCGGCGCTGGTGCCCACGCTGCCCCGCCACCGGCGCGTCTCCGAGGTGGAGATCCTGCAGCACGTGATCGACTACATCTGGGACCTGCAGCTGGAGCTCCAGCACCCGCTGGGCGCCGGGCCGCCCCCGCCGCGGGGCGCGGACGAGCCCGCCGGCGCCGGCCCGGGCCCCGGCCCCGAGGTGAGCGCCGGCCCCTTCCCGCGCGGATGCCTCGCCCCCGGGCGTCCTGTCCTGGGCAGCTCGCGGAGCCCCCGGCGGCTCCGGCAAGCGGCGTGAAGCCCCGCGGGCTCGCCGCCGCCGCCCCTGCCGGCTGCGCCCCGGACGCGGCCTTCCTCTGCGGTTCTTCCGCGCTGGCTGGCGACCCTCCTGTGGCTTGTAGTCGCCTCGCCTGGCTTTATTCGGGCTGCTGGCAGGATGCTGCCCCATTCTGCCGGCCGCCTCGGGGGCCTCTTTACGCGGCGGGACCTCCGTACTCGCCTGGCTCTTGCGTCCTCGGAGGCGCCCCTCTGCGCGCTTCCATGTTCCCGGAGGGGGCTCTCTGCCTTGAACTCGGCACCACGGGGGTCTTCCGGGCGCTGCGCTCTTGCGTTGGTTCCTTGGGACTGGGCCCCCTTCCCGCCTCTGCACAGGGCCCGGGATGCTCCCAAGCCGGAGCCTCCAGTCCCTGCTCGGCATTTCCCCCGCTGTGGGCATCGCCTCGCTCGGCCTTGCCCTCCAGATGCGTTGGGCTACAGCACTCATTGTTAGCATGGCCAGTACTGAGTGTGGTAGTCCAGAACTTCTGGAGGATCCCAGGACGGAGAAAGCAAGTCTAGGCACCCCACCCCAAAACTTCTCCCCCACCCCCCAGTGCTGCCTGATGCACTGTAGGCTGCGCATTTGCTGGCTCTTAACTTTTCCCCTTCGCCCCCCCCCCCCCGCTCCCAGTACGGTCATGTACTGCCTGCCTGCTGCCCTGCCTTTCCTTCTGGAGACACGCTCCGTCTCCTCGCTGCTTGGAGGCGTCTTCTGGGCTGAGAGTCTGACCTTGCCTACTGTGGCTGCAGTCCAGCAAGTGTCCAGAAACCTGCACCAAAGCGAATGGCCACAGCTGGCCTGCTTGCTTTTGCCAGACGGCCCTGGTCATTGTCTCTCCCCGCCAGCTCCTCCATGCCGGTTTCTTTGTGTTCCTCCCGTGCTGCTAGCGCTGCGCTTCCACTCCAGGTGGGGTGTCCCCTGGACACCGAGGGTGTGCCATGCGAGTATCAAAGTTAAAGCACGGCGTTCAGAGATGGGAACGCTGTGGGGGTCCATACAAGGCTGGCTGGGGGTTGCTTCCAGCGTGAAGCCTTCTCTGAAGCTTTCCTCTGAGAACTGAGTCTGTTCTCTTTGGGACCAAAGGTGAAATGGTTAATGAAGGGTTTGGATTACACGAGTGGTGGCAGGGCACTGATCCATATGCTTCCTTTGCAGGCTGCTTGTGTCAACACCGATGAGCGAATCTTGTGTCGCTGAAGGGCCTGTGTAGACCTGCGCGAGTTCCTGGAAGAAGCGAGCTGCTCATTGCCCCTCCAATGGAAGGGACGTGATGTCTGGACCGTGGTGTGGCTCCCAGTTCTATCGGACCTAGTCTGGAGGGCTGTGGACATTTTACTGGAGGCAAAGGAGAGATGGGACCATCTGTCCTAAGACTGGAAAGGGTGGGTTGTGGGTGGCTTGCCCAGGAAAGAGGAACCGACAGAGAATCAGAACGGAACTCCCAACACCCTCCCGTGGTTTCATGTTTCCCCAGGGCAAGGCTCTTGTTTCTTGTTTGTTTTTTGTTTAAAAAGCAGAATGTTAACTTTCTAAATATGTCTCAGATTTCTGAGAATAATTCTTGTATTGTATATTACAATGAGGTGCTTCTGAGAATATTGTTTTACAATAGTTTGAGGTTTTATTAAACAATGCATATTGCTGTACAAAAAGGGGTATTCCGGACTTTGGTGTTCATGTTGTGGCTTCCTCTGGAAATGGCAGGGCCGGTCCTAGACCAGGTTCTGGGACAGGCCTCCCTAGAACTGGATGTGGGGCCCACGTCCTGTGCTGCAGATGCGAAGCAGTTCATTCTCAAACCACAGAAACTGGCCAAGTTTCTTTCCCTCCTGAACACATGGGATGGAATCTGCAGGGCTCCTTGTGCGTCCTGGCACTTCTTTGGGAAAGAGCTTGGGCCTTCCTGGCTGCTCCCTGCGCAGCTTGGCAAGGCTTGCCCAACCCACATGCTTTGGGCTACCTGGACTATGAACTTCCATTGGGCCCAGGTGGCACAGAAGGCGACAGGGAATGAGTGAACTGAGCTAGCCCAGGCTTCCCCAAACCAAACAGCTTTCACCTGTGTTGATTACAGCTCCCCATCAACTCCAGCAGGCCCTGCTGGCTGGGAATGATGGGAGTTGCTCAGCACTCCTGGAGTGGCTGGGTTTCCGTGTCCTTCCCACATCTCCACAGTAATTGCCCTACAAAGTAAGGTAAGCGGAAGGATGTTCTCTGTTCCAAGGAGGCTACAGTTGCTCTAGGGACCTGCCTATATTGCCCAACTCCAAAAGCAACCTCAGGGTGTCGCCTCGCCTTCGCCTTCCTAATGACCTTGTTTGGCACAGTCTTCAGCTTTCTCACCTGAGACTGGGGCACTGGTGTTGGGAGAGGCTGCCCACCAGCTGGCCCCTGTCATATAATGCAGATGAAAGCCCCCCCCCCCAAACACTCAGAAGCTGGGTTGCTCTGGAAGGGGAGGGGTGAGAAGGTAAGCCTTGCTTAGTGCTTCATGGGCCAGGAAAGCCCTAGGCTGCCCCAAGGTGGCCAAGTGGCAAGTTGATTATCCGAAGCCTCCGTGTCCTTTCTGGTGTGTGATTGAAGGCCCTTTGTGATGGCAGATCTGTGCGGTTTGCAGGCCAGCCTGGACTTGGGCTCCCAATGAACAAGTAGTAACCAAACCGCTTGACCTTGTAAAGGAAGAACCGGAGCCCCCATCCCAAAAAAGGGGGATGTACTTTGTACTGACCCAGCTTGCTGTCCTTCAAAGATGCAAACCGAGCAGCGTTGCCCATGGGTCTCCCGTCTTCCTCACCTGCAGAATGGGAACATTTCAGTGGGCCAAAAAGGTTGGGTTGCTGGGTAGTCTAGAAATACAATGGGCTAACATTTGCCCTCCAGTGGGTAAGTCTTGTGTGTCTGGTCAGCAGGGACTCCACAAACCTGAAGGTTGCCAGTTCTTGGCCATATGCAGAGTGCCACTCCTGAATAGTGGCAGGGGGATTGAATCTGCTGGGCCAACGTGCCCTTCTGAGGGATAATTGCTCCCCAAACTGCCCCCTCCGTCAGATCTCAGGCATGTTTGCTCACTCCACAACCCAGGAAATGACACAATTTCCCTGGGAGCCCAGCTGATGACAATCTGGGGAATCCGACCCAACAGCAGCGATACTGGGTATAATAATCCCAGGCAGAAGGCACCACCAGATCATCAAGGGCTTTGGCTAATGGATTTTGGCCACTGTGAAGAGTCCTAATCTGCCGAGGAATCCCCACCCCCGTCCTTCCCACAGGGCAGGAAGATGCTTCAGGGTTCAGGCCTGGGCATCCTGGCTGATGGAGACCTCTGCAGTTGCTTGCCCTCCACATCTCATCTGCATTCCCGAGGACCCATCCCATCCTCGGGGTGGGGGGGTGGGGGTGAGGTGGGCTAGCCAGGGGTCTTGGCAGGCTGCCCCCTCTCAGCAAGGTGGCCCAGGCACTGCTATTCCCCAGTTGCAAACGAGCCACTCTTGGCTCTGAGCTGCCACAACTGTCCTGCTGTAGCGGCAGCTGTTTGGCCACGGAGAGCGTGGCAGCCATGCCGGACAAGCCTAAAGCTGGAACGCAGCGAAGTCATCAATAGCTGTTTTGATAACAGAGCGGCTGCCATTGCTTGACCCCCCGCCCCCCACAATGATAAATCCATCGGCGACGAGGGTCTCTGAGCCATAGCAGCTTGTCCCTGTTCAGAAAGCCAAGTTCCTGGCCCCAGTTGCAGAAGTAGCATTTGCAAAACAAACCTGGGGGGGGGGGGGCTGAGCTCTCCCACGCTGGAGGCCTTCAGGATGCAGCTGGGCAGCCATCTGTCAGGGAAGCCTCGGCTGGAGGCCCACCCGAAGCGGGACCTTGGCCCCGATGGCCTTCCTGGCCCCTTCCAACTCTACTCTTCCATGAAAACAACCCACCCTTTCAAAACAAAGATGCCAACTGGTGTCTTGCCTGCCTGCAAATTGGCGAGCAAGGAAGAGCGCCCTCGCCCTTCTGGCAACCCGAGAACCTGTCTTTGCCCCGTCTGTCCTGAAAGTTGTTCCCAGCTGGGGGAGCAATTGCCTTCGCCAGCAATTTCTGCCTCTCCCTCCGTGTGTGATCTTGTGCATATTCAGCATAGGTAGGTGGGGGATGCTGGAGGCCGGGGGCATTTTTCCTGAGTAGGCATGTGTCGGATCGAGCCCTCAGGCAGCCTTTCCCCAGGCCAGCACTCCTCAGATGCACTGGATTGCAACTCCCATCACCCACTACCAGCTAGCCAATTGGCCTGCTGCCTGGGCACAATGGGAATTGTCATCCAAGCCATCCGGAGCAATGTGTCGAGCAAGGCTGGGCTCACCGATCCCCCGAGGAAGCAGCCCTTAGAAAGAAGGCCGGGGCAGCCTGTCCCACCCCCTCCCTGGCAGGACCCCCACATGCCAACCACACAAGCTCCGCTCTTCGCTGTCCTCTTTGTCGCGCACTGACGCCATTGCTAGATTTTCCCAGAGCTCAGCATTCCCTCCCCAAAAAACACCCCGCAGAGCGTTCCACCCGAGCATCTCTCCACCCATGCAGGGCGAAGGAGCCCTGCTCAGCTGCCCCGGCCTTGGCTTCTCCGGCCCAGAGGTCTCTCCTCTCCTTGGTTCCCTTCCAGCCCCGCCACAAAAGCCACCTTTCCCATGAAGCCCTGGCGCAGCCTCAGCTCCATCTCCACTGCCGCTGAGCCTAACAGAGAAGCTCCTCTGCCAGCGTTTGCCTTCTGCCGCCACCCTTTTGACCAGTCTGACAACTGTAGGCTCCTTGGGGGCAGGGGCCTGCTCTTTTGGTGGGCTGGGGCTCAGAGAGTCGTGTGGAGGGATCACACACAGCAGTTACGGCGTGGTAGGAACAGAAAGGTTCCAGCAGCAGATGCCTGAATGTGCTTCCCCGTGTTCTTGTGTCCCGGAGGGCCGGGCAGAACCCATCCCTCGATACCCCCGAGAGAAACTCTGCAGAAAAGCTTCTCCCCGCCCCGGCAAGGCAGCCTTGCCGGCGGTGGGGGTGGCACGGCTGGTGGCATTTGCTGCCTCGCCCGGGATACTGACCCTGTTGGTGGGAGGGCCTCCCTCCCAGGCCATCTGGAGCCTGGCTTGGGCTGCCTGTTTGTTAATGTTTCAGTCAGCTGTGCGCTCTGGAATGTGCAAGCTATTTAACCTGAACTTCTCCAGGTGTGCGGAGGCGCCTGGCTGTCTGCGGCGCCCGGTCCTTCCCAGGCCGCCTCGCCTCCCTTTGGCACCAAACAGTTCCACAAACACGCCTCCCCAGCATGTGCGCGCAACTCACTTTCTCTCGTCTCGCTGACATGCATGCGCACACCGGCACACGCAGGCGGACAGCTGCCTCCTCTGGCTAATGACCCCCCCGCCCCCGCCCTCCCCACAGCTGCAAGCGGCCCTGGGAACAGCGCTGCATTGCACAAGGAAGAAAAGGCGGGCGGGGGGGGCAGGAAGAGAGAGGAGCGGGGAAGAACCCGTGTGCGCGTGGCCACATGGCTGCCGCTTTTCAACTTGTGCCTGGAAAAATTAGATTAACCTCTTCGGGCGATGCTGGTGGGGCGCGGGGGTGGCTTCTCTCGCCAACCCCGCATGCATCAAAGACAGGGACTGCTGGTGTGCGGAGGGATGGGTGCTGTCCTCCAGCCTGATGCCCTCAGCTGTGCTGGCTGGGGATTACGGGAGTTGTGGTCTGACGGATCTACAGGGCCCAGCCTGGAGACAGCAGCTTTAAAGCAGCCGATCTGGGAGAGGCATGGCTCTTCCCATCCAGAGTGCAGGGAACACGGTGCCTGGTTCCCACACTGGCAGAGCTGATCCGCCTGGGAAGCCCCCAGGCAGAGTGGGGGTACCTGTGCACAGGAGCCCCAGCACCTGGTCCTGGGAAGCCCCCCCCCCAAGTGCTCCAAACTGGCAGCAAATTCCGCAGGTTATTCTTGCGCTGTGTCTGTGTGAGAAGTGTGCCCTTTTATCAGTCCCGAATCCCCGTCTAGTTTCGCTGGATGCTCCAGGGGAGAAGAGCCTTATCTGGACTGGATTGTAAAAGTCCCTTGGTTGCTGCATCTTTGTGCTGCTTGAAGCCTGCAAGCCTGGAGCAAAAGGTGGTGCCCGTCCCATGTGCCTCCTCTGAGGCCTGGGCTCTCCCAACCACATGCATGAGAGGAGCAGTCCCTGTTCCGTCTGGGAGGCTTCCGGGGTGACCCGTGTCCTGAGTGGAGACCCACAAGCACCATCCCCATTTGGGGGCTACTGGGGACCAGCCAGACAGTGGCCAAATAGCCGGGGCAGCTTCCTAGACGATCAGAACGTGTTCAATCAAATGTTGGAACCAATCAATTAACTGAGCACTGCAGTCCTAGAATTGAAGTCCCATCTCATTTCAGTGGGTTTGTTCAAAGTGGGGTGAATCTTCATTTGCCGAACGTACATCTTGCTGCTTTTGTTCTTGCAGGGGCCTGCGGGTCTCCTTTCATTCTCACAACAACGACCCTTTGAGGTAGGTTAGGCTGAGAGTCAGGGAGTAGCCCAAAGTGAGCGTCACGTCTGAGTGAGGACTGGAACCCGGGGATCCTGTGTCCCAGTCAGACCCTTTAAGGACTACTTCGCGCTGGGTCGCTGCTCAGATATTGCATTTAGACCCCGATTGAAATCAATAAATCCCATTTGCGTGAGTTACATGGCCAGCGTCCCAAAGCTCGCCTGTTTTGCTTCGAGAGAGCGCTTATTTATTTTATTTATTTATTTAGAAATTTATAGGCCGCCCCTTGCGACAAGCCCCTTGCACTGCAGGCCCGAATCTGCACGAGGGAACGACAGACTCGCTGCCCGTCGGAATGAGCTGCCCCCGTCCGTCCGTGCGGCTAGAAACCAAAAAGAGGAAAGAAAGAAGGAACCAACTCAGACGGGCTCCGCGCTGGGCGGGTGGCAGCCCTTCCGACTCTCCTTGGGAAAGGGCTGCAGCTGGCTTCCCGCAAGGCCGCCTCTTGCCCAATCCCCAGCCGGCCCGAGGGAGGCTGCGAGGCGGGCCGGGCCCCGCAGCCCCGCTCCCGCGGGCCGGGGGCGCAGCCGAGGCGGGCGGCGAGCGGCGCCCGCCCTCCCCGCCCTCCAGGTGCGCAGAGGGCAGGGGGCTGCGGGGCGGGGGGCGGGGGTGGGGCGGCGCCGCACCCCCCGCCGAGGAAGCCCGGAAGCGGCAGCCGCTTCTGAGAAGCGGCGGTTGCATCAGCGGGGCTTGTGCAACGCAGCAGCTGCGGCGCAGCCAGGCGCGCAGGGCGGTGGACCGTCGGCGCGGAGGGCACCGGGCGCCCCGCCAAGCCACGCTCGGCGCATCCCGCCCGCGTGACTCAGCCGCCGCTTCCGGGGCCCCTTGGCTGCTCCCGGGAATGCGCGGGGGGCGGCGCGGGGGGCGAGGGGCTGCGCCGCAAGGTGGGAGCGGCGCGCTCTGCGTGGCGCGGGGCCGGCCGAGGGTCTGGCGGAGGGGGCGAGGGCGCCCCGCTTGCGCCTCGCCTGGGTGGGCAGCGCCGCCAGCCGCGCAGCGCCGCCCTCGCAACCTGGGGAATCGCAGCACTGGCCTCCCTCGGAGGGCTGTTGTAATCCGAGGACTTCTGAAGCACGACAGTGATCCCGGGACTCTTCCAGCTGCAGCAGGCTGGTCCGGATGCTGCGGATCTCAGTCCCCATCACTCCCAGCCGGTTGGGGCGATGGATAAGCATGCTGAGCATGGTGGTCCAGCCATCTGGAAGGCTGGTACGAGGCGGGATCTAAAGCGCCACCCGCTCTCTTTGCCGGGCTTGCTGGGATGGTGTGGTTGATGCTCCGTAGATACAATGCACTGGATTTCACATGTCCAAAGGAATGAGAAATCTAATAAATAAAGATTTTTTCCTCTCTAGATTTCCCCCCATTTAATTGTGCAGCTTTTTTGCCCACAGAAAGTTGCAAGATCAAGTTTTGCCTTAAAAACACACGTGACCCCTTGGGTGCCTGCCCCCCCCCCCACAGTCCCACAGCTGCGGTCTTGGGGGTGGCGTCAGGAGTGCGCCATAGAACACAGCAGGGGTGGGCAAGACAAATACCCCTGCCATGCCAGCCTTATATGCTCTCTAGGGCTGCTTTCAGGTCTGGAGGGAAGAATTAGCAAGCATGGAGAGGGAAGGGTTCCTGACAGCACTCGAAACAGCGCCACTTGGGTTGGCCACCAATTCTGGCAGCTTTAAAAGGGAATTAGATTCATGGAAGATGCAGTCAAGGTACTAGTCTTGTTGGTTCTGTGCTACCTCCAGGTTGCTTGTGAATCCAGAAGCCGCAAAACCTGGGCGGGAGAGTCCTGTCGCACTTGTGTCCCACTTGTATGAATCCCATAGACAGCCAATCGCCCCCATGAAACGTGCCTGCTGGACTTCTCTGATGTCGTTGTGGTGGGCCAGGACCCAGGAGACCTGTATTCATGTCCCCAGGGGGCCATAAGTTTCTTTCCTTCTCTCTGTCTCCTTACCCTACCTCACAGGGTTGTTGTGAAGAAAAATCCTGCCATGGAGGGAGGGAAATATCCAGCTATGCCAGCGGAACTCCTTGGCTTACACTGAAATAAATGACAGGCATTCCAGATCTTCTTTGAGTGAAAGAAAAACCAACAAACTCGCACACGGAAAGGTCACTTCTCAGTTTTTCTGCATCACGTGCAGCTTGTTCCTTGGTCTGTGTAAGAAAAACACCAAGTTGGGTTCGTCTCTGTGAAAGTTTCTGGAGCAAAAGGGTTTAAAAGTGTTGCTGCTTCAAAAGGCAGCAACACTTCCGGTTGTTGCCCGACTCGCCCTTCCACACCCTGTTGCCCTCCCCATGGGTAGAACACCAGTTCCCATCATCCCCAGCTGGATACTACCAAGTCACAGAAGGCAGATGCAACTCTAAAAATCAAACCCATGGCCTGGAAGCTTTTCCAAGGTCTCCTGGGACTGAAATGCGCATTTGCTTAGTAGTCCATTGTGGAAAGCAGTGGTGGATCTCTGGGCTCTGAAGCCCCCCTATGCATACCCCCCCCCCAATCGGTGCATGCAATGCGATGCGATGCTTCAGTGGGGCTTGCCCACATTCCCAAGGACGCCGCACCGAGATCCCACGACCCAGCATGCACGTTCTGCTGAGGAACGGGGGGTTGCTCCCTGATGTTCAGTGTGTTCCTCTGTAAAGCTCAGCTGGGGTCTTGATAGAGGGCAAAGGGGAAGCGTCTTCCTGAAGAGGTGAGAGCAACTCAGCGGCTCCCGGGCTGCCTTCTTCTGGGGTCCGGCAGAGGGACCATGCCTGTACTCTCTGAGCTATTTGGGTGCCTCTGGCAGGGGCTCCAAAGGGCTGCTCCCCATGGGGGTCCTGGTGTGGTTGCGGTTGCTACTGGCAACCCAGTAATTGCTTCCCCTCCTCTCCCAGCAGCCCCCAGGTGTTCACAAGCGATATACTGCGGTGCTCGGAGGGGAAAGGGGTGGTGGGCGATGTCGGGGTCCCTGCAAGCCACACTGTCTGGGTCCTTTGCCCTGGGAGCCCATCTGCCACCGCCTCACTGGGGTGGATCCCTGTGCGGTGTTGCTGGGGATGAAGGTAGTTACATCTCGGGCTGCCTCGGAAAGGGACTTGGGGCAGCCTGGCTTGTGTCAAGGGGTTGTGACAAACCTGGTTACGCAGGGGCAAATGTGGACACAGGACTGCAGCCCAGGAAGTGGAGCTGCCAGAAGCGAAGGACGAGGTGGCCCCTCATCCACTCACTGCAAGTGCACAAGCCAGGCAGCTCTTTCCACCCCACCAAAGGGCTGCAAGCGACGTATTTCAGGGAACCTGGAGGAGAATGACTTGGAGATGCTCAGAGTGGCCAGCAATGGGGACGCCTGCATTTCAGCTGCCCTGCTCTGCCAGATGGAAGAGCCCACCCAGTAAGGCTGTGAAGTGGTGCCCACACGACGAAGAGTATGCCTTGCTAGGCTTGGTTTACTCCTGAGTTACTATTACCTTGGGGATGCATTGCAATGGTATTGAGCCAGTGTGGAGAACCTGCCAGCCCTCCTCTGTGCAGAGAAGGGTCCTCACAGGCTGCCCTCTGATATGGGAGCCAGCATGACCACCATGTGACATGCACATGGTGGACATGTCGTGAGCGGAGCCGGCTGGAGCCGGGGGTCAGACTAGATGGCCCGGGAGACCCCTTCTGACTCGCTCTGTTTCTATGTTTCTATGTTGTGTCGTGCACTGCTCCTGGACCATTCATTTGGATTGCCAGCTTTACCATTTCAAGATGTACTTTGCTGAGTGTTTTCAAATTGTGGTATTTAGGAAGACTTGGACTGCCAGTTAATTACCCTTCACTGATCAATACTTGTCAAACAAAGCATACACCAAAGGGTGGATTAAGTGCTGGTTTTGTGAAAACCAGAATTAGTAAAAGAAACATTGTTTTGATCCACGCTTCACTTTTATTCGAATTTTATTTGTAGCATCATATCAAAATATAACTTGCATAATAACATTTTCAAAAATTCTTAGATGGAGCATTGCTAAAGATGCTTAGCTAGGGCGGAAATAGAACTCCCTGCACATTTCTTGCTCTTAGACGTCTTGTCCAAACAGCTTTAAAAGGGGAGCTCCCATTCGAAGCACGTGCTCCCCATTCGATACTAAATGGGCTTTTCAGCTGCCAGGTATGCAGGTCTGGAGAGCCACCACAAAGAAGCCCCTGCCCGCCCCCAATTCCAAAGCTGGCTCCTTCTGAAGCTCTTCTGGGGAAGAAATATGATCTGCTGTGCCATAAATTAGGGCTCACCGTGCTAATTGTGGCATTGCGATAAACATTCTCTCAGACTCAGGTCACGTAAAGAAGGCTTCTGCATGTGCCTTTCAGGTAGCGTATGATAACGTTTGAGTGCCTTTGAGAAGATCACTCGTCACTCGGAAGTGGCCCTTGACGCCTGAGTGTATAAATTGCTCTTGACACCTGTAGGTCCGGCTTTTTGATCTCGCACAGAACCCGGCCTTACGTCTGTTCCTCGCCCAGGTGACTTCCTGGCCCAGCGAGAAGCTTCAGCTCAGCACGTCCTCCTTGGAGGCCATCCAGGGCCGCGTGACTGTGCTCAGCAAGCCGTTTCACCAGAACTCGCCGTGAGCCCGTCAAGGCCGTTAGCACTTCACACACTGGCATTTCGAAGCCTGCTGGCTTTGCAGTTGGACCATCAGCTCTCAGGGATGATAGAACTGGAGTCCTGCGTTGGACTTGATGGTCCTAGAGGCCGCTTCCAGCGCTGCTTCGCATGCTGCTGTGAATAAGGCGTTCTGTCTTGTTTCAAGAGAGGTGGCTCAGCATTTTCTCCAGGGCGTCCCAGCAAGTCTGACAAAGCTGCAGGAGCCCTTTCCTAAAATCCACAAAAAGTGCTTCTCCCTGCTGCACTCTCGGTTTTCTGCTTGGATCCTGGCTGCCCGTCAATTTCCCCTGTTCTTGCAAGGGCTCAAGTCAGGGTCCTTTCTTTCTTCTCCAGCTGATCATCACAACAACCCTGCGAGGTAGCAGTCTGACTGTCAGTGACTGGCCCAAAGATACCGGTCAATCTTCATGACTTGAGTGGGCAGTAGAACCGGATCTCCAGGGTCCCAGTCCTACAAACTACCCATGTGACATGAACTGCTGGCCATCCCAGCCTGGCTGACTGGGAATGATGGGAGGTGCAGTCTGAGACATCTGGAGGGAATACCAATACAAAGATACAAGCCTGTCCTTGGGCTACTGACACTGCAAGGAGGGAGGGATGCAAGAGCTTTG
The DNA here is from genome assembly GCA_023646645.1 of Varanus salvator macromaculatus. Classification (NCBI taxonomy): domain Eukaryota; kingdom Metazoa; phylum Chordata; class Lepidosauria; order Squamata; family Varanidae; genus Varanus; species Varanus salvator. The sequence continues at coordinate 2,509,649 of JAIXND010000771.1, read as the reverse complement.
GTTGTTGTTATTATGAATTGCATTTACAGCCTGTCTCAATTCCTCTTGGAAGGACACTAAGGCAGCTAAAAAGCTTTGTCACCTCTCTATTTTTTCCTCACAACATCCCTGTGAGGTAGGTTAGGTTGAGGGGTGTCAGAATCCCGGAATCTCAATTTGAGAAGAAGGAATAAAACTCGGGTTCGTGGGAAAGACCAAGCATCCAGACCATCTGAGGCTTTATTGTTTTACCCAGGTTCCCGCGGTTGACTCACATCAGGCAGAGGTGAACTCTGCTGCCAAGCTTCAATACCATTACAGGGCATTTATAGGTACCCAGGTACAGGACAATTGATGACAGAAAGCAGAGATTACAATAAGATCCTGAGGTCATCACATACAGAACAGATAAAGGAATGTCAGTCAATCACACAGGAACAATGAGATTACAATATTTCTAATTGCCTGTATTGACAGTTTAGTTCAGTAGCTTGAACCCATCTCCAGGTCTGCTTAGAGATGTAAATTCAAGCTACTAGAAACTATGCATGAGCTCAAGACTCTTATCTACTCTAGACATTCTGAATTGGCCAGGGCACATGAAGCACTCTGGGCTATCAAAAGATACTTCCTTGTAAACTGAATTCCAACAATGACTATTTAATCATTGTGAAGGTATACAATGTACATTTGGACTAAAGGTGAGAGAAAGGAGCCGGCGGAAGGCCATTTGAAACAGTGACTTAGCTTGGTTTGAGAAGTACCTAGGATTTGATCCCACAATGCAAAAAGCACACAGAAGCAATGTTTTTCTGACAGGATTTATCCAAATTTTCCCAACAGGGGCAGTGGCTGGCCCCAAGTCACCCAGCGGGCCAGTCCAGTCTCTAACCACTTCAGCACACTGCCTCTCCTGCTGCCATTCTGCTTTGTCCCCTCAGAGAAACAGCTACCCCAGGGCAGGGTATGGAGCAGGGAGTCCTCTGCATGCTGCTCCTACCAGCCCTTGCCAGCGGGGCTGGGGAGATGGGAATTGTAGTCCAAGCACACTGGGAGGGCAGTCAGCTCCCTGCGCCTGACCGTCTCCATTCAGTATCTTGTGAAGCGCTGCGGCTGAGCCCCAAACAACCTGGCGCCCTCTTTGGGTACTTCAGGACCTATGCTGCTGGGGCACCCAGAAAGGTTACTGCAGGCTTTTATTCCAAAAGGTTCCGATAACCAGCTCCCAGACCTGGCTTTTAGCCTAAAAACTTCTGGCTACCGGCCCACAATATTATGGGGATGGGGGCTAGCCACTCCACTCCCCTGCCTTGTGGTCCACTGGGAATTCCACCCGTGGAGCCATCCGGCATGTGGCAGCTCAACAAGCGGCGCTTTCCTCAGCTCTGCAGGAATGGCCAAGCGAAGGCCATTCCTGTTGGATTTCTGGCTGGTCATGCGTGAGCAGCCGCAGGAATGTTGCTCGAACCAAAGGGATGGGTGCCTGGTTGGTGTCATAGAATCACGGGACAGTAGAGCTGGAAGGGGCCAGGGGGCCGCTGGGGGCAACCCGCTGCTCAGTTCAGGGCTCCAGACTGAAGCATCCCTCTCCAAGGCCTTGCCGGACCTGGCTGCCCGGATCTTGCACCCGTAATTCCGTGTCCTGCACTCGGGGATGATTGAGAAGAGACCCCGACAGCCTTTCAAGGGCTTTGGGGGTGCTCTCAGTCTCCTCTTCTCCAGGCGAAACCCGCCCAGGGCTTTCCATGGCTTCTCTCCTCACGGGGCTCGGTTCCCATCCCGGCCGCCCTCCCTGAACCTTTCCAGCTTGCCGCTTGGGATGGGGCGCCCCCTGGTGTCCCGAAGTTGCCTTGCAGCGATGCAAGATGGCAGGCCCCGGAGCGAAGCGGGGGAGCGCAAGCCGGCCGCTTGGGAGAGCTGGAAGTGTTTTGATTGCCTCTAATGAAAGCAAGCAGGTGATAATGAGTTAGGGGACGCTGCTCCGGCCCTTGGGTTCTAACCGATAAGGGTCCTAATTAACACCAACAGTAAAGCTGTACGCCAAATAAACTCACCAGCCAGGGGAGGCGGGCGGATCCCTCCTTGGGGAAAGAGGAACAAAGGCAGCTGAGCCAGAATAGTCTTCCCCCCAACCGGGGTCTTCCAGATGTGCCAGACTACAACTCCCATATCCCACAACGACGGCTCCCTTCACAGGAGCTGGATGGGCCTGGCATTGCTCCGTTGCCTTTGCTAGCCATGCCCCGTTCCACCGAATCTGCAGCTCTCTTTTCTGCACCTGGAGCCCTTGAGATGCACTTGAATGCCACCCCAGCCGTGGCCGGCAGCGAGTGACCGAGGGCGATCGCCAGAGTCCGTCGGCCACTGAAAAGGCAGCTTCTGCTGTTAGTCTCTGTCAGGGCAAAACGAGCGAATGCGTTGCCCTAAAATGGCTGCTGAAAGGCTGACATTAAGAACAGCTGTAGACTTCAGGTGCAATTCCTGGTCTGGTCTGGGATCCATCTTGCAGGTCTCGCTTGCCAGGTGCACCTCAGACATACTCATGTCCTCCCTTGAAAGGCCTTGTCCTCTGGGCCACACCTTATTTATTTATTTTATTTATTTATTAAAATGTTTACCTTAGACATGCATCTTTCCTGAAGGTTCCTCTCTTTCGCACTGTGTTCATCCTCTATTGTTCAATTCTAACCTGCCTCTAGCATACCGTGCACCCCACCTGACCCCCCACCCTTCCTGCAAACGGTGTGTGTGACTGATAGATTATCCAAGCATCATGTACGGACGCCATCTGGGTAGTCCCTTCGGCGGCAACCTCCATGCGCATGTATCTTTCTGTGCCGCAGATGCGGAACCCCCAGCGGACTCTCTCTTCGCGCTGCATTTTAGCCGCTGTGGGTCAGCCCCACAGCAAGATTTGCTCTCTACGAATATGCCCCTTTTATAAAGTCAGATGGGGCTAGTGGTTGCGAGCAGCCCTCTACAGGCCTAGCATGGGGTGGAGCTCCGCAGATAAGCCCCTTCCAGGCCCAGCGCCGCCACCCTCACACTGGGGCACCATTCTGGGAGCTTGGCTGCCCCCCTCCCTCCTGCAAGGAGGGCAGCCCTGCATGCTAGACCGTGTGCTCCCAGCCGCGCAGGCAGAAGGTATCCAATGAACAACAGGGTTCGCACGACAGAACAACCCACCCTGGCTTGTAGCCAGAAAGGGCTGCCATGCAAACCTGGCAGGGCTTCTTTTTGGCTTGCAGCCTGCCCTGACTTGGCTTGTGGCGGGGTCTGTTTTGTCCAGAATCAGTGGTTGCATTGTCTGGGCCTGGCTGGCACCACGCTCTTGGAGAAAGCGGCCAAAGTCCCCACTCTCGCTTCCCCACCCCGAGGGGCAGCCCCAGCAGGCTGGCCGCCAAGCAGAGAGGACTCGCCGAGCACAGCCAGCTCCAGGGGCCCCGCTCCCCGACCTCGAAAGGGCTGCCTGTGGCAGAGAACCCCTCCTTCCCAGCAGCGGGGCCCGGGGAGGCATGGCTGCACGATCCCTCGGCCGGGAGCCCTTCTGGGCTGGCTGCAGCAGCTGGGAGGAGGGCGAGCAACCTGCCCCTGCCTCCCGGGGGCCCCTGGGATGACCGAGGAGCAGAGGGCGCGGTCCCACACTTGGCCCGGTCATCTGCTGGGCGCATCAACGGGTGTGGGGGATTAATGTGGCTTAATGTGTCGTCTGCCCTGCCTCACAGGCTGGTGAAATCGCAGGGGGGGGGAGGGTGTGGTGTGAGAGAGAGAGAATTGGGGGGGTGGGGGGGGAGAGGGAGAGATGCATCTGAACCAGGCCGGGGCTGGCTGACCCAGAGAACGGCAGGCGTGCATCGAAACACGAGTGTGGACTGCCGCCATCACCGTGCTCGGTGCCCTCCGGGGAGCGCCGAACCCGGCCCGCTCGCGCCCTCTGGTGGACTCGCAACCCATCTCTCTGCATAGACCCGTAGAAACAAAGCAAGCCAGAAGAGGCCACCCAGACCATCTAGTCTGACCCCTGGCTCCAGCCGGCTCCGCTCATGTAATCCTCAGCATGTGGTTTTATGATCTTTCCTCGAAGGCGCTCACTGATGGGTCCTCCACCACGGCCCAGGGGTCTTCACCACCAGGAAGGAACCTGCAGCCTGGTTCCTCGAGCTTTGCCCCACTGGATCGTGTCCTTTCCTCCACTGCAGGGGAGAGCAGCTCATGGCCCGCTTCCACATGGCATCCCCTCACATACCTCGAAGTTACTCAAAGACCCCCTCGGAGCCTCCTGTTCTCCAGGCTGAAAAGGCCCAGTTCCATCAAGCTCTCCTTGTTTGCCATCCCTCCCAGCCCGGCTCCCATTCTCATGGCCCTGCACTGAACCAATTCTCACCCAGTTAGAGATCTGGGGGAGGTAGCAGGTAGGGCTGGAGGCAGGTTGGCTGCCACAGGTGAGGGGTGTGGCAGCCAAGCAGAGTTTGTGAGATTGTGGGGAGCCTCATGATAAAAGGTGATGCGGCCACCCTTAGTGGGAACACTTCTCGCGTTCCTGTGTTCTTCTCTGCTCTCTCACCCGCAGTGTTGGAAGAACAGTAGGGGAAAAACACGACTTGTGACTGACTTGGCACGATCAGAGAAGGCACCCTGGTTCTCTTTCTCAGAAACTGCGTCCTTGTTTACTAAGAAACATCAGGGAAGGTGTGTGGAAGGCCCAGCTCCGTTTCCGAGAAGCTGGAGAGGGTGGGAGGCAAGGAGTGGGCAGAGGCAGAGACTAAAGGGGTCGTGCCAGAAGTAACAGGGTGAGGAAAAACGGGACTAGCTTAGCTTGAAGAGATCCCTGCCAGGGAAAAACTCTTTGGAGAGGCATTTAAAACTTTTGGAATGAGGAGGGAAGAGTGCAAACAGCTGGAAGCTATTGAAGTCTTGGAAGTGGGAGGTGCAGGGAAGCAGGGGAAGGAGGCATGGCCTTCTAGGGGCCCCCTTCTATGGGGCTGAATTTAGCCCCTGGGCCTGAGGTTTGACAGCCCTGCTTGAGGGGAGAGGCTATCCTGGTTGGAGAAAGGGAAGCAAGAAAGCTTTCTTCTTCCCCGATTTTGTTTAAGGGACATATTCCCACCTCGCCCAAAATCTTTTGGACGCTTCCGTGTCGCCACACCGGCATGCAAGTAACACAACGGCAGAGCAAAACATTCATACATAAAACCAACTTGCAAGAGATCAAACCAAGTCCCGCAAAACTCTCTCACGCAGCCACTCTTCAAAGACTCCCCTGCGCTCACGTGCCCAGTGGCTTGTCAGCAAGCGAAGAAGAACAAGGGCTCCTCTTTTACTCTCGCACCACCCACCACCCGAGTCAAGGTCAAGACAAGTTCGGCTGTGGGTCGTTCTCATCTCAGCAGAGCATCTCCATCAATCTCTCCTCAAACCGGGAGGGGGCTTTCATCCCTGGGCTCTTCTGACATCAGAGGTGGGGAAAGAGAAGGGGCCTGCACCTGGCCGAAAGGTTTCCCAAGGCCGGCCGTGGTGGCAAGCCCTGGGCTGCACTTCAAAGCGGGCTCCGCTTTCCTTTTTCATCAGGCTGCAATGGACACATCAAACGCGGCTCTGGTGTCATTCCTCAGCGCCCCCCCCACCCCCCGGGTGCAAAACTCTCCCACGCTCTCACGCTGTCATATTTGCTGCAGGTGGAGGCTTCTGAAGATGGGGTAGCGCAGCCATGTGCCCTGCTTGACAAAGGACAGTCCTCTAATTGAAGGTCTCTCCGGTTCGAAGTTCAGTTTGAAGATCAGTCACAACAAGAAGGACAAGTGGTTGGGCTTGGGCAGTGTCCGACCGCGCACCCCCCCCCCCGCACAAGCACAAAGGTGCGTTTTCCTCATTGTGATGGGATGTGTCGGGTGCCTTTTAAAATTGGATCTATATAAGCAGATAATAGCAACTGCACATTTTATGCACAGAATCATAGAAGAGAAGAATTGGAAGGGGCCATGAAGGGCATCGAGTCCAACCCCCGGCTGTTGCAGGGCCCCACGTTACCCCATCCCACTCGAGGGCTGTCCAGTTTCTCCTTGAATGTCTCTAGGGTGCCCTCACTGTTGCCGGATGCCTCCCGCCCCTCTTTTCTGGACGTCTGTAGGATGGGAGAGACGCTCCGACCTCTGCAGTTCTTTTGCAAAAGGGGTACACCCAGGACTCCCCCCGAGGGGTTCGTGCAAGGCACACAAGTCCCCACAGTGTCAGCTGAGCAACAAGAAGCATGCCTCAGAAAGCCACCAAGGGGTTTTGGAGGGCAGGTTTTGGCCTGCGCGCTTGCACATGCGATGGCTCCTTGCACATAGCGTGTGCAAGACAATTGGAAGAGAACTGTGACCAGGGGATCCACAAAGCAAGACCAACCTCCTACCCTACAGGCACCAAGGAAAATCTTTACCTCCTCCATCTTCCCCAGCAGAGTATTCCGTTAGGAGCCGATATCCATCCTTTTGCCACGTCCTCCACAAAGTTGGCTTTGGCTGAGCAGTTCTCCACGACAATCCCAGGACTTGATTGGCATGCGATTGTCTCCATGCTTTGAACAAAGCACGTCCCAAAATTGCTTTAGGCAGATTCAAGAGCGGATTGGCAAAAGAAGGATCCAGCTTTCCCTTTTATTAGAAAGAGACTGATAGCATCATTTTAGCATCTCCCTTGCACAAAATAACATCAAACTTTCTTAAACAGGGCTTTGCTAAAGATTATTAGATCTTACTAGCTTAAGAAGAAATAGAACCCCCTTTTTTCTTGTCCTTGTCCAAACAGCTTTAAAAGGGGAGCTCTCATTCGAAGCACACGCTCCCCATTAGAAAAAGAAGAATTGATAGAAGAAACATTGTTTTGATCCACACTTCACTTTTATTCGAATTTTATTTGTAGCATCATATCAAAATATAACTTGCATAATAACATTTTCAAAAATTCTTAGATGGAGCATTGCTAAAGATGCTTAGCTAGGGCAGAAATAGAACTCCCTGCACATTTCTTGCTCTTAGACGTCTTGTCCAAACAGCTTTAAAAGGAGAGCTCCCATTCGAAGCACGTGCTCCGCATTCGATACTAAACGGGCTTTTCAGCTGCCAGGTATGCAGGTCTGGGGAGCCACCACAAAGAAGCCCCTGCCCGCCCCCAATTCCAAAGCTGGCTCCTTCTGAAGCTCTTCTGGGGAAGAAATATGATCTGCTGTGCCATAAATTAGGGCTCACCGTGCTAATTGTGGCAGTGCGATAAACATTCTCTCAGACTCAGGTCACGTAAAGAAGGCTTCTGCATGTGCCTTTCAGGTAGCGTATGATAACGTTTGAGTGCCTTTGAGAAGATCACTCGTCACTCGGAAGTGGCCCTTGACGCCTGAGTGTATAAATTGCTCTCGACACCTGTAGGTCCGGCTTTTTGATCTCGCACAGAACCCGGCCTTACGTCTGTTCCTCGCCCAGGTGACTTCCTGGCCCAGCGAGAAGCTTCAGCTCAGCACGTCCTCCTTGGAGGCCATCCAGGGCCGCGTGACTGTGCTCAGCAAGCCGTTTCACCAGAACTCGCCGTGAGCCCGTCAAGGCCGTTAGCACTTCACACACTGGCATTTCGAAGCCTGCTGGCTTTGCAGTTCGTAATAATGGACCCTGTTTTGTTTCCAGAGAGGTGACTTAGTGCTTTCTCCACAGGCTGCAGCGAGCCCGTTAAGGCCGCATGAGTGACCTCCTATACCTTGCAGGACACTCCTCAGAAATTGCTGTATTTGTCGCTATTGCGGATGGGGGTGGGCAGGTGCTTCGTCTGTGTCCCTTCTTCAAGATTGCGGGTGCAGCCAGATCTCAGTGTTTGGGCAGGTCACTTTGTGGCTCACAATGTGAAGTGCAAAATGTTTTTCCGGGCACCATGGCCGGAGCTTGCTGCAGCCGGGTTGGTGAGTCCTTGAAGGGAAAGCTCCTTTCTGCACGAGGAGGCCGACCGTCACACACTTGCTTCTGCAGTGAGCTCGGCTGCGTGATGGAGAGGCCCTCCTGAGATCATGGGTAGGGTGTGCTCATGCTCTAATGAGCAAGAGCTCCTGCCGCATGGATTGTTCTGAGCTGCACCGTTTGACATGCCTGGCCAGGCAGATCCTGGGAGAACGAGACCGTGACTAAGTGCGATGAGCTGAGCTTGGCCAGAAGGGGAGCGGGAACGTCCTCGCGGTGCCTGCTTGTTTGGATGAGAGGGACACGAGAGGATGCTTCTGCTTCTGCTTCTTCGTACTTCTATTGCATTGCACCTGGTGATCCATTATGTACTTATTCAAAGCTTTTCTAACCCGTCCACCCCTAGTCTCTTGGCACGGCTTGCAATGAAAGAGCAAACAAGCTCAACAAAGCAGCACAGCACCCAATGACTTCAGGTAATAAAACCCAGTTAAAATAATCTAAACATTAAAACGATGGGAAAATAAAAAGGGTTTTGCCTGACGGCGAAAAGAATATAGCGTTGGTGCCAGGCGAACCTCTCTGGGGAGCGTGTTCCACAGTGGCAGCACCACCACAGAGAAGGCCCTGCTTCGGGAAGCCACCATCCCGATCTCCTTCAAGGAGAGCTTCTGAGCAGGACCTCAGCCTCAGATCTCAGGGCAGAGCACGTTGTAGTAATCCAGTCAGGAAGTTACCAGAGCCAGGGTCCCCATTGCTTGGCAGTGCTCACCCAGGTAAGGGCACAATTGGTGGACCCACTAAAGCTGAAGGAAAGCCCTGCTCGCCACCGCTGCCCCCTGGGACTCCAGGGACAGCTCTGGGTTGAGGAGCACCCCTGGACTGCGCACCCTGTCCTTTAGGTGGAGTGCAACCCCATCCAGAGCAGCGCTAAAATCACTCACCCACCAACAGGACCCCCATCTTGTCCGGACTGAGCCTCAGTTTACTGGCCCTCATCCAACCCTTCACCCCGGCCAGGCACCGGCTAAGGACAGTCAGATGTGCAAGCGGTTGTGCGTTTTGTTGCCTCCGCGTTGCGACGTTTCCTTCCTCTCCATCCATGGCAGCATCCAAGATCGGATACGTGGAATTTGCAGACCTGGATGTGGGGATGGTGCTTGGATCCGGCAGCCGGGAAGTGTGGCTCTGAGCGGCTCCCCGCTCCCCGCTTGCAGCGGGCATGGGAATTGCTGCACCCCCTGCTCTCCAAGGCCGGGCAGGGAGCATCCCGGTGGGTGGGGGAAACTCCGGCTGGAGGCAAAGACCGGCTGCCCCACTCCGCTTGTCTCCGCATCCAGGGGCTTCTGGCCAGTCCCACAGGACTCCGCCCCACAGCGGTTTCAGCGAGATGGTGCCTATCTTGGCTTGAGGGATGATGCTTCAGAGGCCGCCATTCATACACGAAATCTGGAAGCCCAGAACATCCAGGTGGGACGAAAACACTGTTGCCGGGTCGGCTCTGTCCATGCAGGTCAGGTGAGTCACAGAGACACCTGCTCAGTGAGGAAAACCAGCCAGCTGGGCGCTGCTTCCCCCTTCTCAGGGCCCTTGGGCTTCTTCCCCGTGAAGCAATGAGTATTGCTGGCCCGGTGGCCAGGGCTGGCCTTGCGAGCGCCTCCTGAGACCCTCTCCAATCTCAGGGCCTCCTGCAGGGCCAGTGCTGGATTCAGGAAAGCGGGGGGCTCTGAAGCTGAGAAAATGCAGGGTATCGTGAGAACCGAAGAATTGCACAACTTTAATGTCTACAGTGAAGAAACCGTGATTGTGAAAGAATTTGCATACGTCGGCTCGGTCCTCCATTCAAAGAGGGACTGCAGCCAAGAAATGTGCCACTGGAGACAAAGGCCAAGATATTCACAAGGTCTCGTTCCTGAGCACCATGGGATGCGTGTGAAAGCTGGACGGCCCAGGAAGCTGCAGGAAGAAAATGGATGCCCTCAAAACATGGTTCCGGAGGAGAGCTTTGTGAGCGTCCTGGACCGACGGATGACCAAGTGGGACCTGGATCAAAGCCAGCCGGGATCTGTCCTGAAAGCAAAAATGGAGAGAGCGAAGCTTTCGTACTTTGGGCACATCAAGCGAAGGCAAGACTCCCTGGAGAAGACTGTCGTGCCAGGGAAGCAGAGGGCAGAAGAGAGGGAGACCAAATACGAGCTGGGTTGGATCCATCAGGGGAGCCACCAGCGGGAAGGTACAGGCGCTGGACTGGGCTGTGAAGGCAGGACGTTCTGGGGGCTTCCTCTCACAGGGTGGCCCTGAGTTGGAGACGACTTGACAGCACATCGCAACAATAATTTGCAAATGCTTTGAAGTCGCTCTCTCCCCGCAAGGGATGGTAGCTGTGTGCTTCACAACGGAGGGAATGGTCACGGCATCTGAAGCCCCTTCCCCAAAAGGCCGTTAAGTCCAGTGCTTCCCACAGCCGGGCTGCTTCAGGGAACCCGGGAAAGTGTGGGGAAGGGGCACTGCTTCGCCCACACCTGCTGGCTCCTTTTCTCTTCCCCACCTCTGCGTCTGATATCCTCAGGCTGTGACGTCTTTGCCCCCCGCGCGGCCACCATGGCCTTATGACACAGGTCAGGCAGTGCCTGATCGAGGCACAAGCATGAATCCAGCACACTGAATCTCTGATGACTCTGAAGACCACAGCGTTGCAAAAGGGGCAGAGAAATGTTGCGGTTGGCTCAGGAACCGCAAGACATTTCAGGACACACAAATGGCAGCGCTCCGGACTCCACGCGGTTGCTCAACATCTGCTCGCTGCCACAGCCATCTTTCCAAGGGGGCTTTCGGCACGGGCTCCAGGCCCTCGGCCAAGCGACCTCTCGCTCGGTCCCCTCCTCCTCTGCTGGAGCCCCAATCCACACAGGCATCCAGAGGTGTGCATGAGGCATGCAGAGAAAGCATCTCCCTCCCTTTTGCCCATGCTCACCTGCTCAAAGAGGGCAGGTGAGCGGGCAGTGAGACCAGGGTGGGGAGAGTTCAGGGGATCGGAAAGCGCCTGGCCCGAAACCCTGCCGGGCAGTGGATGGCTGACTTTATTCCATCGAAGCAAAGGTTCCTAACGCTTTGTTGTACGCCACCACCGGCTCTTGCTCTCGTGCAACAACAGCAGGGCAGTCCCGGGACAGGACATTCGAAGGTGCTCCGCCTGGTGCTCCCCAGATGTGTCTGGCAGCAACTGCAGTTGGACACATCTGCAGAGCTCCTTGCTGGAGAACGCCGTTCAGCCCCGAAGCCACCACAGTGCGACGCTGAGGAGAGAGAACGACAGCAGCAGTGCAGAGAAGAAAAGCCCTGCCTGGGCAGGAGCGATGCCAGAACACAGGAAGCGGCCTTAAACTGAGTCAGGTTTTGGTCCACCTGGCCAGTGTTGTCTACACGGGCTGGCAGATGCAGCTCTCCAGTTTTTCCAGCCCTACTTAGAAACGATGCTGGGGTTTGAATCTGGGGCCTTCTGCATGCAAAGCAGGACTCTACTGCTTAACTCTAGCTACCCCCCGTAAAACAAATAAAGATTCTAGTCCTCATGGTTTAAAGCTTTTATAGACTGTCCCATTACTAGCATCTCGGGATGGTTTACAACAAGTACAGATAAAAATGGCACAGCATCCAGCAATTCATAATAAAATCACAATTAAAACCAAGAAACATTAAAATAGGAAGGAAAAAGAAAGAAGCGTCGGCGCCAGGCAAACCTCTCTGGGGAGCAGATTCCACAATTGGGGCGCCACCACAGAGAAGGCCCTCCTCCGGGTAGCCACCCTCCTAATCGCTTTCAAGGAGGGCTCCTGAAGAAGAACCTCCACCTCAGCTCTCAAGGGGCAGGGGGCATATAGGGAAGACAGTCGCCTTGAAGCAGCTCATAAGAAGCTGCGTGGTCCATTGAGCCCTGCTCTCTTGGCACGGACTGGCAGCACTGCCCTCCAGGGCTTCCGAAAGGAGTTTTCCCAGTCCTGCGCGGAGGTGCTGCCATGGGCTGCATCTGGGCTCCAGCACCGCTGCCGTCCCTGCTGTCACTTTAACTGGACGGAGGCAGGCAAAAGGGAAGGGCTGCCAAGAGAGCGCTGCAAGGTGGGTGCAGCCGGGGGAAAAGTTTCCCCGGCAGCCCAGCCCTCCTTGCCTTGATTCACGTCAGGACAGGGGAAGGCCTGGTGGGCACCTTTGAGGGTGCTGGGGGACGCAGCGGCTTCCATACCCTCCCCAAAGCCTGCCGGGGCTCCAGACTCAGCTGCTGACCAACAAAACCCCAAGGACCCGTCCCCCAAGCACCACGCTGATGGCTTCCCCTGGAGACACCCGGAAGCCCCCAGGATCTGCAGAGGAGGCCTTTCATGGGCTATTCTGCACCCAGTGACAGGCAGGCAGGCCTTCTTGGTGGTGGCACCTGCCCTTGAGGAGCAGCCGAGTCGTCTGGAGCCAGAAAGGGTGGCGAACTTTCAGCCTGAGCAGGGCTTGGACAATCGCGCTATAAGGTTGCGGCTTTCCTTCTGGGCTGCGGCACTTCGCTGGTTTTAGCAAGATGCTACTCTAGGACCAGGCTGTGGTTTAAATATGCATTTGAATGTGAACTGCTTAGAGGTTTCCTTACACTTAGCAGTTTAGAAATACTGTGAATAAACAAACAAACAAGTGGGGAATAACTGACAGGCTGCATTTTGCCTGGAGGCCAATACTTTAGGAAGCAAAGCCACTGTTCTAACATGCACATGTTCCGCTGCAGTGTGAAGCCAGTGAAAGAGCACAGCTCCACAGAGCTGGGGTGCGCCCAGAGATCATCTGGTCCAGCCTCTAGCTCAGCACTCTGGAGACTTTTCCAAGGCAGTCCCAATTGCAGTGCAGGAGGGCACGCCAGTCCCAATGTAACAGAGGCCCTTGCCCTGTTTGCTGCTTCTGGCTCAGCTGCGGTTTGGGCAAATACGAAACACCCAAACGATGAATCAGGTCCTTCGAGAGGAATGCCACAGTGCCGAATTCCGCTTCAAGGGGGTTGTCACCCCATCCGATTCCCACCGGAGCCTGTTTGGCCAGGGCTATGAAAAGCTAAGCCAGAGACATTAAAAAAACAAATGAAATGTTTAAGATGGATTAGAGATGAATCAGGGAATACCAGCAATACCAAACCAGCAACATTCTACAAAGTGGCATTTACAAAATGCATCGACAGCTTCCACCGCAGAATTCATAAGAGAAGCATTTCAGTCGTATCCCCTATCCAGTGTATTTATCTTTTTTTAGTCCTGCAGGTCTTGAATTGCAATAACATAAACAAGTGACACGGTTTTAAGGCCTTCTGGAAGTGTGTTGGCTGGGTTCCCAGTTAAAGAGACGTCCTGCTCAAGTGAGCGATGCGTGATCTTGTCACGGGGTCCCTCGCTGGTAAACGGAGCGTGCCGAGGCCAACACTCGGGGAAAGGGGGCTTTGTCTGGTGACGGCTGACACCGTATCCCCTAAAATTGCCCCTCACCGGGCAGTGGGTCTCCCTGGGCAGTGCTTCCGGTTGCCAGGACAAGGGTAAGAAGAGCAACCGCTGGAATGCATGCACTGAGCCGGGGTCTGCAGGGCTCCCAGACGCACTGGCTCCTTTGAATGCGCCCCACCTGCTCTGGCCCTGGGCCGCTTCCACTCGTGGCCTGAGGTGCCCCAAGCTCTTTGGGATGGAATTCGCCCCACCCGCAGCAAGCAGCTCAGCAATGCAGGGCAAGGGTTGGATGCTCCGCCGTCCTGCACGCGAATCCTGGGCCAGTCCGCCTGCGCCCCAGCTTGCGCATGCGATTCTTTTGCTCAGTTATTCCTGCTGCCGTGAGCACTGGGGAGCACCCTGGCTTTCTCCTGTTTGGTTCGGGCATGAATCCTGCAAGGATGCACAAGGGCAGAGTCATCCCCTTGTGGGAGACGGAGAGACCAAGCACACGGAGCTGTGCGGTGGGTTGCAAACACGACACGAAAGCAAGGCAGAGACTGGCCAGTGGAGGGAGGCACCGGAAACGTGCCTTGCCCGGGCCTCCGTTTGCTCTGCTCCGAGTTGCATCATTGCAGGCAAATTCCCAGCTCACTTCTCTGGGTGTATAAGATGTTCTAATTCAGACCACGGTGTGAAATCCTTTTTTTTTCTTCCTTCGGTCAGTGGATAAGGATTGCAATGGGTTGTGGGGGCAGGAAGCCATTTCTCAACTGCCTGGGTTCATGAACAGCCCGTCCCATGCTTATCGGGGCTTTTGTGAATGCGAGGGAAAACCGCCGGATGTGGCCTCGATGCCGGACTGAGCTTCCCAGGGAACTCGGAACTTCACTTTCGGACGAGTTCCTCTCTCTGTGCGGTTTGCGGAGGCAGTAGGGAATCTGCTGCAGATTGTAGAAATGGGGCCTTCGCAGTTCTGGGGGTGGCCACGTGTCCTCTTTTATAGAAGGCAATCCTCCACTTGAAGGACCGCCGTGTCGCATCCTCCTATAAAATTAAGCAGCCGGAAGAGCTTCCCCCACCCACCGTCTGCACCTGAGCAGGTGTGTACCTGGAACCCAGCCAAAGTCTTCTGCACTGTATTTCCACTTGAATTATTTCAAAATGCACACCTACATACAGGCATTAATATATGGAAATCTGTGCATCTTTTCTCCTCTTTGGGGGGCTGTGTTCTCCTGCCATGAAGCCCCTGCTGAAAGTCTTCAAGAACGGCTTCAGGGCGGGCAGGACCACCCCGCCAGGTGTGGAAGATGGGCTCCCTCTGGGTTGCGCTGGAGAGATTCGACCCACAGCCCACGGCACCGTGTGCGTGGCAGGAGAGTCAGGCCTGGCCGCGGAATTTCCTAGAAGACATCCTCTCCGCTTTCCTAAATCTGGTTTTAGGTGACTCAGCTGCCAAGCAGAAATGGCATTGCAAATGGGAACTTACTGGTCAGACCAGATCAGGGACAATTCAGGTGCCTCCATTTCCCTTTGGACAGGTGTGCCTCCAGGCAGCGGATCCCGCCCCCTTTGGGAATTCATAATTAGGGCCCTTCCCAGTGCGATGCCCCAGGAGCTCTTCCACACAGGTCCCCAGGCAGGTAGAGGGCCCTTCCATCCATCCAAAGGGCCAGGAGGAAGGTGCGGAGCACCCAGCTGGATCTTTCCCTTCCCTCGACAGCGTGGTTGCAGGTGAGTAGGGGAAGGGAGCATGGCTATTCGAGTCGGGCTTTGGTTCTGCTCGGGTGTTGACCTTGTTCGGAAAATATCAGCAAAGCTCTGTCTTTAGGCACTGGGCTGTGATTGATTTATGCAGAAATCCAGGCTTAGGCGATTATTGAGCAGCTCCAGAGGTGAAGATGGGACATAAAGCACTGTTTGTTTATTATTTAAACCTCAAAGCCACAAGCCAACAGCACACACACACTCAGACCCATGAGAACACTGCCAAACGGGGCCACCCTGCGTGTGTTTATTCAGATGTAATTCCCACCATGTTTCATAGGACTTAATGTCAGGCTGAGCTGGCAGCTTGTTGTGGATTATGGGCCAGTGTTTTACCAGCGTTGTGTCAAAACCTTTGAGATCTCCGAAGCTGGTGAACTGCTCGAAATGATCGTGTTGCACATGGGCAGCTTGTTTGTCTGTGTATTGTAGGGACAGGAAAGTTCTAAATTTTCAGAACAGAAACGTCTTCTCAAGGTAGTTCATAATAAACAGAAAAGTTATTTCAAACTAATACCAGAATATAAAATTATGAAAAGCTAAACGGGCAGTATCAAATTTTCAGCAGAGGGGTAGGTTTGCATCGAAAACATTTTATTATATTCAAGCTGGCGTTCTTATATGGGACTGTGGGACAGAAGGGGTCTGGTCTTGGCACGCTCCACACAGTGAAGTGCAGCAAAGGTGAGAGGGAAAGAATCTAAGTTTTTATTCTCGAGAGTAATTTCAATCACAAGCAAAGGGGCAATGGACATGATAGAGCAACTTTTATACCTGGCTGACCAGGTAGCAAAGACGGTTGCGCATTGGTTTGAAATACCCACCGTAGGCACTGATTGGTACATTTGAATTCAGGTGGAGGCTGGCTCACCTTAGGCCGGGCTTAGGGTCTTTTAGGCTGGGGGGCTCTGGAGAAGATTCCTCTTAACCGCTGACCGCTGGAGGCTCCGATTACACTGTTGAGTCTTGACTATGTTCCCGGCTTAATGCTGGCCGGCCAGGGATGTCCTCCATGATCGGACAACAGTGGGAGCACTTGAGAAGGCCAGGCACAAGTCGGGATGCCCCGGTGACCGTGCCAGGACAGGGAACGGCTCCCAGAAGGAGAGGAGAAACTTCCCAGCAGAACCCTTCCGAAGAACATGAGAAAAGCCTTGCCGGAGCAGACCGCAGTCCAACTGGCTCAGCTTTCTGTTCACACAATGGCCGCCCAGCTGCCCATGAGAAAGCCGCAAGGAGGACGTGAAAGCAACATCCCCTCCTGCCCATGTTCCCCAGCAGCACATGGGCATACTGCCTCTAAGCATAGGCCATCTGGCAAAGCAGCCATGGAGCGCCTTCACGAATGTCTCCAGTCCCCCTTGAAAGCCCTCCAGATCGGTGGCTGTGTCTGCCTCGTGGAAGTGGATTTCCTCCTTTCTGTGTTCTGCGAAGACGTCCTTCCTTTGATCTGTGCTGCATCTGCCCGAGGAGGAGGAGTGGGGGGGGGGGAGTCAGGGCAGGGCATGTGGGTCATCCCCAGACTCTGAGGTGCTGCTCCCAAGGCCAGGCCCCCAGGAGGGCAGGCGGTCGCTGGGAACAACCACGATGTCCGGCTGGCCGGAGGGGACTTGGAGCAGGGGGCTTTTCCATGAGCGGGGCGTGACTCTTGACCCCACCGCGTGGCACCAGCAGGAGGAGGAGGGCCAATTAGAAGAAAGGCCAGCAAGGAGGCGGCACGCCAGTTTTCCAGAAGGCCTGCCCATAAGGAGAGCCCCCGGAGGCGCATGCTAGACCGGGTGCAGCAAACCACTCTGCGCATGCTCAGAGATTCCTTTCGGAGCTTTGTGCACCTGGGAAATGCTTTGGCCGAGGAAGAGCATTTTGCAAGAAGGGTCTGCGGCTCTGAATGTGCGAAGGGAAAAACCCCAGCTCACTGCTCCGCCAAAACGACCGGAGAGCGCCTACAGCCCTCTGTTCAGCCGTACTAATCGAGATTCCTGCAGGGCAGGGAAATGCCTCAAGGAAAGGTCCCCAGCGAGAGAGCTGGCACGGGGGGAGCCCAAGTGGGACCAGCCCTGCCCCTGGCAAGGCAAGGGGACTGGCTCGGGGGCCCTTTCAGGGGGCAGGGGAGCAACCCCCGGGCTATGCCTTCAGAACGCTCCAGCTGGCCTCCTCCGAGGCCAGCCCGCGCCAGTGTCAAAGGGAGGCGCAGGGCTGGTCCAGCGGGTGTCTCCCTGCATACGGGTGGGGAGGAAGGAGGCGCCATCTTGGTGGGCTTTCTCCGTCTAACCGTGCATCGGGTGGCACTCTAAAGCTCTCAGACCGTGAGAGGACGGAGCGGGGAAGGCTTGGCGTTGCCCGCAAGCCCGAGCAATCGCTAGACACCGCAGCCACCCACGAGCCCCCAGGGTGAGATGGATCGGCTTCCTGTGGGTTCCTCCTCTTCCTCCTCTCTAAATCCGCACACCTGGAATTCAGTTGGCACGTGCATGTGTTATACAAAGGGATGCCGTCTCTTGCCCGCCGCTTTTGGCAAGTAAGCGGCCCCCTGGGGTGTTTCCAGGCGGAGGGCTCCTCATGCTGGCGGAAGGCGTTAGGCAGGGGCTCCAACTGCTCCTCAGCGCATCTTTGAAATCGGAAAGCAAGCAGAAGAACGAGCGGGAAGCACAGGAGGGTCACAGGGGGAGATGCCTGGCCTGGCCACCGCATCAAATCTCTCGAAAGATGCGGGCAATGCATGATAAAAATAGCGGGATGGCTCATTTTTCTGTATTACGATCTTCATCTCCGGCCTCTTTTCCTCTTGAAAGGAACGGAGGCAGAGTGCCTCTCCATCTGACCCTCACATCATCCCTGCGAGGTAGGCAAGGCTGAGAGTCAGCGCTTCTGGCCTGAAGTTCCCCAGAGAGCTTCATAGCTGAGTGGCGCCTGGGATCCGGATCCCCCTGTCCCAGTCCAACAGCCGAAACCTTGCCGTGTGGGTGAGGGATGGGTACAACACAGGCAGGTGCAAGCTGGCTGATAGAATGGGAGTTGTAGCCCAAATGCAGGACTGCAGACGAATATTAAGAAAACAACAATCATGACTAACAAAGAATGACACAACTTTAGTGTCAGCAATGAAGAAATTGTGAAAGATTTTACATTCCTCATAAATCAGGGATGACAGATGATCTTCCCTCACTGTCAGGGCAGTACGACAACGGAGCCGATTTTATTTATTTATTTTCCGATTTCTATCCTGCCTTTTTCCTGCAAAGGGCTCAAGGCAGCTGACATCATTCTCCTCCTCCATCTTATCCCCTCAACAACAACCCTGTGAGGTAGGCTGGGCTGAGAGTCTGGGACTGGCCCAGAGTCACCCAGCTGGCTCCATGGCTGAGCGGGGACTCAAACCCAGATCGTCTGAGTCCCAGTCCCATGCTCTTAACCACTACACCACACTGCCTCTCTGATTACCTGTGGAAGGTGCGGGCTTTCCCTCACTTGGAGGCATACAAAAGCGTTCGGACAGTCCTCTAAACGGGGTGGTGTAGCCGAGTGTCCTGCCACACCGGGGGACGGTCCTTTGGCCCCTTCCAGCTCTACAATTCTATGGGTCTGTATCTGTAGAGGGAGACCAGGAAAGGCTGCCAGGAGGAGATCTGCAGGTCGACCACAGGTGGGGCAGCAGCAGGGCTTAGGCCTGGCCGGTGCAATTCCCGCTGCCCCTCAGACACGGGGTGAGCGGGCGAGGGTCATCGTGTCCCCCCATGGAGTCTGCCTGTTGGTCTGCCCAGCCCTCCGTGCCCCGCAGCCTGCACTGCACCCTTGGGGAGCAAAGCGTGTGGACCGCCTTGCTGGCACCAAGGAGTGGCAGGTGCTGAACAGGAGCCTGGCTGCCTGCGGGGGTTTCTTCGCGGCTTGGGAAACAGCGGGGCACCCCTGGGCCTGGCCCATTCCGGAGCCACTCAAGAGGGACGACGCGACCCAGATTGGTCAGCGGCATGGGCAAGAGAGGCGTGCGCACCAGACGGCACTTCTGCCTTTTCCTCAGATGTCGGGTCTCAGGGGAGCTTGCAAAGCGGTTCTGCAAAGCCTTCAGAAGCAATGACTGGTGAAAAGGACCGTTGAGGGCTTTCCTTCTCGGCGGAGAAACCACCCCCCCGCCATCCCAAGATGTCCTGGGGCCTGAAGGTGAAAGCCAGATGCTACCTGTCCTCTATCCCACTCATAAGCCAGGGACCCCCCTCCCCCGGTTCTGCACAAACCCCACTGCCGAACAATGGGGCCTCGCACAGTCTCATGGAGGGGTGCCAGTGAAGTGGTGCACCGCCCAGAGGCGCAGCCTGGTTGCTTGTGCACTGGCACCACTGTGGAGCAAGGAAGAGAGTACCCCTGAGCATGTGCAAACGTGCTCGTCCTTCCCACCGAGTAGCTCCATCCAGTACTTACACTTGTAGGGCTCAGGAGCAAGAGGTCTCTCTTAGACTGGAGTGTCGTTTCTGGGCAGGTGTGGGCAGGTAGGATACCACAGGGGAAGGCAGGACTCCCTGGAGAAGCTAGTCGAGCGAGGAAAAGCTGAAGGCAGGAGAAGAGGAGCCACGAGGAGACGGAGCGATTCCATACAGGAAGCCGCAGCTTGAGCTGCGAGGGGCATTTGCTCACAGGGACACCAGGAGTCAGAGGCTCCTCGATGGCACGAAGGGTGACAGAGTGGGTTCCTCCGTCTCTTTCGCCATTCAACCCCGGTAGTGTCCTGTCCTCATCCTCACTTGCTCACTGGGCAACAGGGTGGAATACATTTCTTGCGATCTCTAGTAATCTCCAGCGACTGGTATGGCAATTTTACTGAATTTCAAGCATGTTTCTAGTCCTTCACACCATTAAAGAAAGTGTGACAACACATGCTTAGTACTGGGTAACATTACCCACACCTGGAGGAATGTTGTCCATGAGGTCGTGATGGGCAGGACATGACTTTGTGACTAAACAACAACAACATTATCCGCCTGCATTGGCCAGCAGTGGAAGGATGGGACGGGTGCCCCGCACATCACCTTGGTCACCGTGACTGCAGCTTCTGACAGCTGAATGAAAAATTGGAGGCACGCTTTAATCACCGGAAAATGTTTGCTAGTAGAGTGATGCATGAGTAAGGACTGCCATCTTTGGAGAGCGCACCCGCTCTTTCTGTGTGAGTCACAGTGCGAAAAGGAATCCAGTCGAGTCACGATTCACGCAGTGAGGCAATGGGAATGCTCCTGCCTTGTGCGTAAGTTTGCAAAATGCCCCAGGCAAGCATAACGCTGAGGAGGCGCCACATAATGCGCTTAGGCTGGAACTGCCGGTCTTTGCTCACCCTGCCTAATGTTTTCCATGCGCTTCGTCCCATGTTGCAAACTCATGAAATCCAGGTGTGCACCAGAAGCTGCTGCAGATCAGGACAGACAATTGGCAGCGGCTCCGGAGTCCCAAGCAAAGAACGGTCTTTCCCTTGGGGAGGACTGTGGTGCAGTGGTATAGCCCTTGCTTCACATGCAGAAGGACCAGGTTTAATTCCTACCCAGGGCTGCCAAAAAGCCTGAGAGCGGCTGCAGCCAGTCACATCAACAGTGCTGAGCAAGAGGGACCAAGGTAGCTTTGGACTGGTCTGCATTCCATCACCTGTCACCTGCTTCTCCCTTACCTGGAGACTCCCTGGAGACTTCATCTTTTTGAAGACACACGGCTTTGACCCATGCAGCAAAGTTTCTGCAGGTTCGATTCTGGCCACCATGCCTCTCCACCAGTGTGCTGCTCTCTGTCCAGCCAGTATCACCGGAGCAGCGTGATAAAAAGCAAACCCATGTAACCTACATATTTAAGAAGGATCAGCGTATTTGTGCAATTGGACTTAAACAGAAAAGAAGAAACAGATTGGAAAAATGATTAAATGGTTGGCCTAGGCACACAGTCCCCCCTCCCCCCACAACTTGGCTGTGTTGCACAGGGTGGGTGCAAAAGAGATGACACCCCCATTTGTTTAAGCGTGCGAGGAGTTTCCAAGACATGCCAGCCAACCCCCCACCAATGCAACGGTGTGGCATGGGGGGGAGCACGCATTTGAACCCACAGATATGGACAGAATGCCATACAGGGACGCCCCCCCCCCCACGCACACACACTCCATACACCAAATGACTGCAAGCAATTTGCTGTTCCAGATGCAGCTTAGTGCCAGATGTTCAGTGCTTCCAGATGGAGAGCCAGTGGGCAATTCTTCTGTCTTTCCCTCCCCAGTGGATGTTCTGGGTAAGGAAATAAGGGAAGAAGCATCAGGTTACAAATGGACGATGGCACCATCTGGACTCACGGAAAAACCGTGTCGATGGGGCAGGCAGCCGTGCAAAGGTAGCTCCGCCTGAGAGCACCGTAGCGAGCGCTCGAGACACCAGCCTGGGAGCAGCCCGAGGCGTGGAATCACCCCTCGACCCCCAGGTGGATTGGAAGGCGGCATGGACTCAAGGGCCCACTGTCCCCACCGAAGACGCAGCTGGCCCGGCTTTCTGTCCCCGCCAGGCGGCCGGAGGCTTGTTGGGGAGCCTGCTCCTCAGCCCCCTTCACCTGCGAGGTGCCACTGGGCCGCGTCTTTCCCCCGATGCAATTTCTGGGCTCACAGGGACGCCTGCAGCACACAATGGCATTCACAGCATGATCAAGGACCACACCCTGAGGCGCAACGTTGGAATTTCAGGAGATGGCGGGGGGGGGGGGTTCGAAAGGACACCTGTTTTATCGTCCGTGTGTGTCGTGTCAGCACTTGCCACAAGCCACGAAATAGCACTGCGGCTGGGAGGGAGGTGGGGGAGCCAGGCTGCCCTTTCTGGTGGCTTAAATACTTTTTTTTAAAAAAGCAGCAGCTGGCGACTGCATGCGCAGCTGTGCAGCCATGCAGTTATGCGCCCTGTCTTTGTGCACAGCGAAGCAGTCGAACCCCCACCCTGTGGGTCTCATCCAAACCCATGCAAGGAAAGAACGGTGGGGTGGGGGGTGGAAGAGAAGGATGTATGCTGTGTGCACAGGGAGAGGAGTTGTGCCCCCCTCCGCTGGGGGGAAAGGTTGCCACACAGGGTCTGCACTTGAAGGCCCCCCCTTAAGAATATTAGTGCCACTTGACTGGCACATGCACAATGGGATTGTGCTGGAGGCGAAGCCGCGCTGCTCACAAAAGCAGTTAGGGTGTATGTGGATGATTGGGGATGATGGGCAGTGGAGTGTGATGTGAGTCCAGCAGGGAATCTAGATGTCACCCGATTAGGGGAAGAAAGACCAGGGAAGACAACTCTGGAGCGAGTTGTGACAGCGACAGCCCTGCCTCCTTGTTCCCCTTGCATGGGATGCTCAGGAGCATGGGGTCTCTGCCCCTACAAGCTCCAGTTGAGCCTTTCGCAACCTGTGGCCCCCCAGGCGTGTTTCTCAGCATGGCCATCCCGACTGTTCCTCACTGACGGACCCTCTTTCTCCATTCGGCCCTTGTAAGGGAAGGTGATGCAACCCGGGTCGTTCTGGTTGGCCTTCACATGCTCAGAATATCCTTTCGGAGATGTGTGCTGGCCAGAGCTATGTGCGCTGCCATGTTGCAGCCGCACAATGGCTCTTGTGTTCCAAGCGTTCTCGAACAGTCTCTGTCGTGCCACCAGGTCAGCCAGCCCGGGATCTGTTTCCTGGTTAGTCACCGTCAGGACGAACGTCACCCGGGCATATCTGAGATTTGGCGGTGAAGGGTTTGCCCCCGAATGTATCACCTGGCACTTCCTGATGCCTGAATTTGATTTGTCATTGTGCTGCCCATCAATGCAGAAGTACTTTCTCCGCATTCATCGTATATTCAAATTCACCGATTGTGCCTTCTTTAGTCACACAGATGGAGTTCCCTGGACAGCACCATAGTCCTGGGATTTTCTCACAAGAGTTTACCAGAGTACGCACAGTGCACCCATCCCATGCAGGCTTCACTTCCCTTCTTGTCCTCTGGTTGTGTGGCTTTTGATGAGGAAACTCGGGGTTTTCCCCAATCTCCCCTGGACAGAATGTTTACTGGTAGTCATGGGCACGATAGGGAAGTCTAGGGGTAGCTCGGAAGAATTATAAAAGCCACTGGAAGAGGTCCAGTTGTCCCACAGAAAGATTCTGCCACGGTTCCCTTGGAGCGCAAGACGGCTGTGAGTATTTCAGAGACTCTCCGAATGGTTCCAGTGCAGGATTTCAGCAGCCAGGTTGCGCAAGGATCCCGCGTGGTCTTTGGTGGAGGCAGGGGGTGGTATTTCGGGGTCTCTAATAAAGCAGCCCATGCAATCAGAGAGGCGATCCCCAGAGTTGGAGTGAAGAGGGAGGTCTATGCATCTCTCTTGGGTCATGGAAGGCTTGGCTGGGAACGAACTGCCTCTTCTCCCTGCAGGAGACGATGGGCCCATGCGGTCACAGGCACGGCTTGCACAAGCCATCCTGCTCCGCTCCCCTACCAAGCATCCAGGCCATTCCCCAAAATTTCAGCTCGTATTCGGATATAAGAAGGACATCTCTGGCCTCTATCGTTGCAGAGATACCTGTGTGTGTGTGTGTGTGCGTGGAGGGGGCCAACAGGAAATAATTGGCCAAGAAAGCCAATCTTGGGGGGATGGGGCACAGCTGACTGAACATGCCTGCCCAGGGCTCAGCGGCTGTGAAGGCCAGCTCCGCGCTAGGCAGGATTGGACTGCTGAGAGCCCACTCCCTTTAGACCATCTTTGGCATGAACACACTTCGAATATTGCGTACAGTTCTGGTCACTGCACCTGAAAAGGGGCATTATTGGGTTGAGAAAAGGGCAGAGAAGGGCAACCAAGGTGATCGAGGGGCTGGAGCAGCTCTCCTATGAGGAGCGGCTACAAAAGCCGGGACCGTTCAGCTTCGAAAAAGAGTGAACAAGAGGAGATATGATCCAGATGCAGAGAGTTGTTGCTGCTGTGGAGAATGTGGAGAGAGAGAGTTCTCCTTCTCCCACCATATTCAAAGACAGGCTGGACATGCACATGGTGGGCATGTCGTGAGCGGAGCCGGCTGGTGCCAGAGGTCAGACTAGATGGCCCAGGAGACCCCTTCTGACTCACTCTGTTTCTATGTTTCTATATAGAACCCCGAGGGGCATTCCAGGATTGGTGGGATCTTCAGGAGAGATCAAAGGAAGCGCTTCTTCCAAGGGCAGGTAGTCAAACTATAGGGATGAAATGACAGGCACCCATTCGGAGAGCTTTCTGAGGGGATCGGGCCCATTTGTGAAGGAAGAGGCCATCAGTGGCTACCCGTCAGGACCATGTTCTGCTTCCAGTTTCAGAAGTGGTAGCCCATGTTCCCCAGTTCTTGAGGAACATGGGCAGAAGGATGCTGTGGCCCACATGCCCTGCTTGGGAAGTCTTGTGAGCAGTTGCTTGGGCACCATGTGAGCAGGATGCTGGGTTAGATGGCCCCTGGTTCTCACCAACCAGGCAGAAAAAAAGCAATCGCTTTTAAAAGCGATCTTTGCTGACAGTAAGCTTATTTGATGGCTCTTGTCACTGAATATTACATTAAATATTACAATATAACGTATTGCTATATTTCATTTTTATAATTTTATGTGCCTTGTCCTGAGATCTTTGGTAGTTAAGGTGCAATATGCAAACCAGTCAATAAGGAGATTTTCCTTGACGAAGAGAATGGAGAGAAAAGCAATGAAAGAAAATACCATCACTTCATTTGGTCGGTTGGTCAGTTTTCCAAGTTAGAAATAGACAGAAAGTTGAGTGGTGTCTGTTGGCAAATTTCCAGACTGGTAGGTGTAGCGATTTCTTGCAACAGGTGTTGATTTTAGTGGGCCTTGGTCTTGTCTTGTTCCAAGGAACTCCTGATGTCCTTAAGAATTAGTGCGTAATTAAGATCGCTCCGTGCAGATGTATCCCGTCTTTTCAGTTGGAGACCCCCTGAGCATATCCACTGGATGGCACTCAGGTTTTTTTTCTGTTTAAACATGCAAAGCACCATGCTTTAAGCAGCCCGCACATGAACACTTTCAATACCTTGAAATTCTGATACTTTGAAATTGTAAATTCCATTTCATTTTAAACTGATTTTGCTGGTAATAGGATTCTAAGGCCTCTAGCTTAAATTGCATTGTTGTTATAATGTTTCGTTTTTATAATTGGATGTTCACTTCCTGGGCACCTTGGTAATCAGTAAAATAAATAAGGAAAGAGCATTGAAACCAGTTCTCCTGGGCTCCAGATCACATTTCGGCTTCCTGCTTCCCAGGTCATGTTTGTTATTTCACGGAATAGGTAGGAACCAGCTGCCCGGTTTGGGGAGGGGGTCTCCGCAAGGAGAACATCATGCCTTGTGGTGCAGTTCAGCCTTTCGCTTCTTCTCTGGTGGTCTGGAGTCTTACCAGGTCGCTCCACAACTATGCAATAGCTGCATGGATAGGATCAAGTGGTACGAAAGAATTCATGCTACATGCGCATTGTAAAAGGACCTGTGACTGAAACCCTGGAGAGCAATACTGGCCAACCTTCCCCAGCCTGGCTCCCCCCAGAGGGGTTGGACTACAACTCCCTTTGTTCCCCAGCCGGGAGTTGTAGTCCAGCCCATCTGGGGGGAACCAAGTTGGGGAAGGCTGGAGAAGAAGACCGTGGGCTAGATAAATCCAGCGCCACGTGACTTTCTGGCTGCTTGCTTGCATTCCCTTCATGACTGCGCTGCAGGCTTAATTTCTGAAATGCACCATGCTTTAATGCGACGCTTCCTGTCCCAGAACCTGGAAGCTGCTCAGCCCGACTTGGGGAGTTTCTGGGAAGGGCTTTGCAGAGGATGCGTGGCAGCCACCAGCTCGGGTGGCTTTTAAAGGGGCCTGGGCAAATTCCTTGAGGAGAAGGCTATCAGCGGCTACTAGTCCGATGGCCATATGCTGCCTCCAGGATCCAAGGCGGTTGCATGCCTATGAACCCCAGTTGCTGGGGAACATGGGTGGGAGGGTGCTGTTACACTTCTGTCCTGCTGGTGGATTTCTCATCTGTGAAATGGATTGGACTCCCTTGGATCTGATCTGGTGTGGCTGCAATGTGCTCATGCTTTGCACATGGTCAGAGGTTATATCACATCACCTTGTAGCGCTGAAAACAAATTCAA
This sequence comes from Varanus salvator macromaculatus, assembly GCA_023646645.1. Lineage (NCBI taxonomy): Eukaryota > Metazoa > Chordata > Lepidosauria > Squamata > Varanidae > Varanus > Varanus salvator. The sequence continues at coordinate 2,483,392 of JAIXND010000771.1, read as the reverse complement.
CCAGTCTTTCACAGCCTGGTGGCCTTTTCCAGATGTGCAGGACTTCAGCTCTCCTCCCTACCGATCATTTTGCCCAGTGGTAGAAATACTGGGAGCTGCAGCCCAAAACATCTGGAGCAGGCACCAGGGAAAGGCTGCATTAAAACCTTCTCTTTGTTAGTGCGAGTTCTTTTAATTTGGGAGTCGGAACTGGTTGGGGTTCTGAGAGGCTGAAGCTATTGAGTTGCTACGTAGCACTGTAAAACACACACACAAAAGTAGAGTAAGGGTTTCCTAAGTTTTGATAATGCTTGATTTATGCGTCTTGCCTAAAAAAGCAAAAGAATCAACTGATTTGAAGATAGCTTGTTTCTCAGGCTTGCTAAACCAAGCACCTTTTCTCTCTGGGTGCAGCTTCTGTCCTCTCATCTGTTTAGCAGTAATTATCACGTCTCTGTGCATGAGAGGCTCTTGCCCCATTGCTGCTTAAGTTGATCTCTAGGCTAGCTGGATCTTAATGCCTGATATTAAAGCTAGATTAGGAAGTGCACAAGAGGAAATGCATCACCAAAAAAGAGGACAGAACAAGACAGGTTTGCACAGAGCTAGCACACACTCATTCAGACACATTGATTCATATTTCGAAATAAGTAATATTAACATCTTAACAATGATAATGATCTAGGGATTTTCTGCATGAGGGATTTATTCGGTGCCTGTCATCCCCTACTTGCGGTTGTTTATCAGTTCTGGAGTTGAAGATGTGACCCTCCGGTTTCACTTCTGTGTCGAAAGAACACGTTCGGTCCCTTTTGTTTTGCTGCCGTTCTGGGCGGTCAGGTTGTCTCTGACTTGTGGTGAACCTGTGGGTGAAGCCCCTGCAGGGTGTCCCATCCAGGACAGGCCCGCCCAGCTCTTCTAAGTTCAAGGCTGCCGCTGCTCGGATGGCATCCATCCATCTCTTCTCTGCTCTTCCTTTTCTTCCCCTCTCCTCAACTTTCCCTAGCATCAATGTTTTCTCCAGGGAGTTTTGCCTTCCCAGGACATGCCCAAAACACAGCAGCTGCAGCGCCTTCATTTTTGCTTCTAGGGAAAGCGCCGGCTTGTTTTGGCCACGCACCCTCCTGTTGGCCTTTCCGTCTGTCCAGATGTTGGTTTGGGGAAGGGAAAATGCTGTGTTCGGTGTGCAAATGACAGAAAGGTTCCCCGAGAGCATTCGCCCGATTTCGCTATCCCAGAGATCTCGGTGCTGTCACAAAACCCAAAGCAAGCACAGCGATTGCCCAGCGCAGCTCACACCCTGCAGAGGGGGAGGGCTTTTCTCTGAGACAGATCACCCTCCGCGTCTTCTTTTGGTTTCAAGTTCCAGGTGCCACAGAACGAGCATTTCCTTTCCCGCTTCCCGGCTACAGAACCCCAAGGTGGCACTGTGCAATAGCAAAATAGCCCAAATGCCACAGCATCTGCTTTCACTTGGAGAAGCAAATATGGCGTTTTCTCTGCTTTATATAGGCTTGTCAAAAGTGCTAGTCTGATGAAGGAAACGTCAGGCTGGAGTGTTACGAAGTCCTCTGAAGCAGGGCCGTCTTCACGCACGGGCCGGATGGGCACTTGCCCGTGGGCCCCATGCTAATCTGTGTATGTTAACCCTTGGAAAATTGGAAAACTTCCCAAATTAACAGCAGTTGTAGTCGTAGTGGTAGGGGCCCCAGGACACTGCTTTGCCGGAGCCCATAATGCTCAGACGGCCCTGCCCTGAGGGACCCGTAAACAAGGAGTGAGTAGAAATGGCAGCTACGTGCGAAATGCCTCGTGTGGGAAACTCCTGGATCCAGGGGCCCGGACCCTCCCACTCAGCTGACTGCCCAGGCCCTAACCGTGGAGGGGCCACAGGTCCCGTGGCTTGCAAGCTTTGGACCAGAATCCGGGAGGGCTGCTTTTTTTGCAAATGCAGAATAAGGCAACCAGAGTGCCTGGTTTTAAAAGAGAACCCAGTCAGAGTGTGCATCCAGGGATCCCGGTGGCACAGCAAGAACGCTGCCACAGGGTCTTTTAGGCAGGCCAGGGGAGGAAAGAGGGGAGGGGTGCTGCTTCAGACGTCCCAGAGGGCAGACACGGTGCAGAGGCTTGAACACCTAAATGCTTCAGACCTTCACAGAGGCATGTGGCTGACAACACCAAGTTCCAGAGCTAGCTGAGTCCTAGGAACATGTTCAGGGTGATATTGAGGTGGAATATGAAAACTGGGAAGTCTTCCAATGGGGAAGCGTTGTAACAATGGGTGTCTGCCATTGCCCACCCGCCCTTGAGCGGAAAAGTGGATGTTCTAAGCATGAAAAGGGGGTTACATCTCTTGAGGCCCTAAATGACCGACAATGTTTGGTTATGCCGTTGGACCAGGTGACCTGCGGACGCCCCCTGCCCCTGCAGAAGATGCTGCAGCTCCTTGCCCTGCTGCTCTTGGCCTCCCGCGTCCTGCAGGCTGCAGGCACCAACGGAGGTGTGAAAGTTCAAGTGACCCAGAAGGGGCTGGAATATGGTGAGTGACGTGTGACCTTCTCCCCGAGCCCTCGTCGTGTCATATGAGTTTGCCTGTGCGTTGGCCCAAGCCACTTGGAGGGTCTCGTTCGGGGGAAAGGCTTGCGCCTCCCTTCCCCTCCTTCCTTCCTTCCTTGGGGCAAGGCTTGCCTCTTCCTGCAGGAGTGGCTTCCTGAGCTTCTCTGCCCTCGAGGTGCCTTCCTGCTTCCCCACCAGGTGCTAAGCCCCGGTCTGGACAGAACTGCAGGCCCTTGGCCTCTTTCTGCTGGGTCCTTCCAGGCTCCTTGCCAAGAAGCCGGGGCAGGTAGCCGAAGAACAGATCCTCTGCTGTCTCTGCCCGGGACTCCCTCTCTTTCTGCCAGCCCCTTCTCTCCCCCTCCTTTCCCCCTGTTGTCCCCGGTTTGAGCAGCTGCTCCTGGAGCTTCACTCTCCTGCAGCAGGGCCCCCCTAACCTTGCTGGCCGAGGCCCCACCAGGCAGACCTCCATTTTGCCTTCTTCCTCAGACCCAGTTCCTTGGGTGTCTTCAGCCAGAGCCAGAGGACGACGGGACCCGGTGAAACCTGGCAGCCTCTTACACTCCCCTTCAATTTCCCCAACTATGAATTGCACATGTGAATGAGCAACAAAGCCAAGCGTGTCCTTAAGCTCAAAGTTTAAAAATTGGCCAATTTCAAATTTAGCAAAATGTTGTTGTAGCTGTGGACCTGAGATGTGAATGACTGGGCTCAGAAAGTATGATGAGCATGGGTTATCACTGAACTGTAGTTTATTGTTGCAATGTGGGTTGTGGTGATGTCTGAACCCAACTGCAGTTCCAAGCCATGGCTGGTTAAGCACAAACAACCCATGAAGAAAAGCCATGGATTGTTCTTGGGTTATACACTGCGGGTTGTTCAGCATGGATTGTTATCTTGGTTGTACAGACAACACGATAACCCACTTTTGGCAATAACCCATGATTCAACCTACACTCAGTCCTTATTCAACTCTTGAGTATATTGTCCAAGAACAGTCACAGGGGGTAAAAATCTTTGGAGATGGAACCAAGCTTCCTTCCCCAAGCTGGTGCTCTCCCATCTTCCCCAGGCCAGGCAGTGTGGCCAAAAGGTACCTGTTTGGAAGGCTGAATTCCTCCAGACAGACCCACACCTTCGAAATCCTTTGTTACTTCTACAATTCAAAGTATCGTATTTTTTGCTCTATAAGACTCACTTTCCCCCCCTCAGAAGTCAGGGGAAATGTCTGTGCGTCTTATAGAGCGAATGTGTGTGTGCAGCAAGTCTGTCAGATGTGCAGCCCATGGGGAAGGGATGGGGAATGTGCCCGTGATTATGTGCCCATTTGAGTCCGAATATTTTTTTCTTGTTTTCCTCCTCTAAAAACTTATAGAACGAAAAATACGGTAGCTGTAAGTGGTTACAAAAGGGGTGAAATTACAGCTTCAGGGTAATTCCCCATCATCCAATCACCCTTATCTTAAAACCACCTGTTTTAATCCCAGGATCCTGGTCCAACCAAGGCACCTCACTTCAGATTCTAGGAAACTCAGGAGGAACAAAATCAGCTTTGTCCAAGATGAGTTTGACCAAATTCAACGATGAAATACGGATGCAGAATTCAAGCAAGCAAAAGATAGTTTGCACTGGCCTTCTCTGTGGCTGTTTCGATTCCCTGAATAGGCCAGGGGGCTTTGCGGGCCTGCAAGGGTCCCTGGGCAAGCCATGCATCAATTCCTCTTCCCAAGTCGAGAGGAATGTCTTGCGCCATGACTTTTATAGTGCTCCTCTCTCACGCTGTCTCAGGGTCTGTCCGTACACCCTGGCTTTGAATACTCCTTCTGGGAAGATGCGAGGCTGGCGGCTGCCTCTGTAAAGGGAGCAGATTTGGTTCTCGCAGCACCAGGAGCTCCTATTTAAGGAGCATCCTTGGGAAAGCAGCTTCCGGCAACGATCGCTGGTGCTCTTCCTGGCAAGCTGAAGGCCATGAGATCTTGGCGGGGCTTCAGGAAACGACCTTGACCTTGTTGCCCAGAAAGCGACCCCCTGGCACCCCCTGATCTCACCCTCCGTCGGCTTTTGACAGGAAAGGAATTTGGGCTGGAGAGGCTGAAGCAGATGCTGAAGGAGAGGAAGATCCAAGATGTGAGCGGCTCGTACAACGTACCGCTACTCGGGAGCGTGGATTACTCCATCACGGGGTAAGAGGCAGCACGGTCCCATCTCGTCTTGGGCCCCTGGGCAGGCTGTGTCAAGCCGCAAAGCTTCCCCGCTGGCTTCCTCCGCTCTGTCCCACCTGTCAGGGCCGGACTTGGGGGCTCTGCTGCAGCTCACAGGAGAGCAGGAACAGCCCTGGAGCTGCGGACCGCTCCGGAGGCCAGCTGGGACCAAGGGCGCCCCTGCTCCCGTGCAGAGGCTGCCCGTCCGCTCACCTGTGCTCTCCAGCCTTTCCCGGACTGTTCCATGGAGGCGCGACAGGTGCTTCTCTTGTGCTTTGGCTTAGGATCCAGGTGGACCAGCTTCAGGTGAGCAACTCATCCGCCGCCTTCTCGGAGGGGACAGGCCTCAGCCTTGCGATCGGAAGTGCCCAGGCCGTGCTCAGTGGCAGCTGGAAGGTGGCCTCTGTGCTTGGGTAAGGTTCGGCCTGCGACTGGGGGCCGTTCCAAGCGGGCAGGCGGTGCTGGCGGTCCGCATGCAGAGGTGGAGCACGGTCTAGGCATGCCTAGAAGAGGAGTGGCCCAGAACCCCGTGCGCAATGCCAAGGGGCTGGCTGTGCAAGTCCCCGAATATGGACTGGCTGGTTGCATTCCCACCCTGCCTTTCCTCCAAGGAGCCCGAGGTGCATCCATCGCCTTCCACCTCCTTCTTCCATCCTCGCAACAACCCTGCGAGGCAGGCTAGGCTGAGTCTGGACCTGGCCCAAAGCTGCTCAGTGAACCTCATGGCTGAAGGGGGACTCGAACCCAGGTCTCTCAAGCCCAACACTCTCACCACTATACCAAGTGGGCTTCTTGGCCGTGAGGGCAGATGGGATTCCCATCCAGTCCCGGACCTGGACGCCAGACCCATCGGACCGAGGGAGCCAGGGGCCTTGGGGTGCTGTGGCCAAGAGGACTGCTCCATCGGCCCCGTGAGCAGAGTCCGCCTGGAGACACTCCCAAGCTCTTCCGGGCCACCATTGCCTGCGTGGGACACGCTCCGGCCGCCCACCGTTGCTCCCCCTGCTCTGCTCAGACACCGCGAATGCGAGCGGCGTTCAACAGCCACCTTCTTTCCCCACAGAAGCGATCGCGGCCTGCTTAACATCAGCGTCCGAGGGCTGTCCGTCTCCACCCTCCTGGGCGTGGACAAGGATGGCGGAGGACGGCCATGTGTGCGGTGTGCCAGGTGCGATTCCGGAATTGAGGACTTCAGGCTGACGTTCTACGGGAAAACCAGGTACGCGGGCCCTGCCGGCCAGGGGTGAGGCTCTGGAAGGCCCCGTATCCATTCCAGGAGAGCATCTCAATGCCATTAATTGCTATTATTGCTATTATTTAATTCATTTCTAACTGAAGCTCTCAAGACAATACATGAACACACATTTCACAACCAGGCACAGGCCACAAATACAGCACAACACAATGTATTTTTCAGGATTTAACTTTCTGAAACAATTTAACAGCTAAAGCCATTTCAGTGCAAACTAAATCTCTTGGAACAGTGGACAGAGATGCCCCGTCGTGCCATTAAACATCATGAAATGCTTCTAAGCGCCCGGGACTAGAGGGCGGCAATGAAGGTGCCATGTGGAGAAAGCCTTCTGGAATCCGGGAAGGCTCTCTCGGTTGCTGTCCCCTTCCGGATCTCCCTCGGAGGGAGGCTGGCCGGGGTGTGTGGGCAGATGTGGGACTCTGTCACTTACTGCAGCCCCGATCCATGCACCCCCTCCTGTCTTAGGCCAGGGGGTGGCTGGCTTGCCCCGTCTCTTCGCTGCAGCCAAGAGTAGCTCGCTTGGTTTCCAGTGGGGCACGCAGCGCTCAGTGGGTGGCCCGCATGCAGGAAGTCCAGGGCTCAGTTCTCAGTACTGTCTGCTGGATTTCTGGGAGCAGGTGCTCAGGAGGCCTCTGCTCGATGGGGAGGAGAGCAGCTTCCCGTCAGAGCGCAGGGACAGCGCAGCTCCTGCCATAGGAGGTCAAATCACACCTTCACAGGCAGCAGGCCGAGTTGCATGGATGCAAACGCATCAGGCTGCTGGAAGGCACGCTGGCCTCAGGGTGTAAACTCACCCTCTGTGCATGGTTTGAGCAGCCACTCCAACCTGGCACCCGCCAGCTGCCTTGGATTACAATGCCCAGCATTCAACACATCCGGTGGGCACCAGGTTGGGGAAGGCTGCCCAATCCCCAAGCGATGAGCTGGTGGTGTGGGACATGCAAGACCTGTTTGTAAGGCCAGGAAGCACAGAGAGCTCGGTTTCGACATAAGCAGGCGCATGGCAAAGTCCTGACGTTTTGGGGTGACTTTCCTGCCGCGCGGGGAAGGAAGGGCATCGCCCCCACTTGATGGCTCACTCAAGCACCCCCGGTGTGAACCGGTGGGGCCCCCTGCTGTTCGCCCTTTGGGAAGAGAGGGCCTTTGGGTTGCTAGCCGCGGTCTTCGCCTGGCCGTGGGAAAGTGCTCAGATCCGCTGACGTTTGCTCCCTCTTCCCCGCAGCTGGCTCTACAACACCCTCGCCTCTGCTCTCAAGGGGACCCTGAAATCCGAAGCCAACAAACAAGTGAGATTTGGAGCTTCTCATCTCGCTCCCTCTTCCTAGAACACGCCCTTTGCATGGATGCCTTTCCGCACTGGCCGCCCAAGCCGGGCCCGGGAAATGCATATTTTGGGGGCTCAAGCCCCAAGCGTGTGGCCCCAAGCTCAATGCACCATGGCTGGGGAGACCTTCAGTTACAGGCGTGTCCCCCACAAATGGCCACCCCGCTCTCTGTCCTTCGTAATGTTCTGGGTTCTGTCCCCTTCCAGATATGTTCTGAGATCAGGAAAGGAATAGACAAGCTGGCGTGGGACCTACAAACCATGAATGGTAAGCATGCATGCCCAGATCTGCAAATTCCAGAAAGGGCTCCCGACCCTGGGAAATTACGTCCAGGCAGAAAGGGCTCCCGACCCTGCTGAGTCCGGCTCTCTCCCGTCCTTCCGCAGTCTTGGCCCAGATGGACTCCTTTGTGGGGATTGACTATTCCTTGGTCAGCAAGCCGCTCTTTGGGACGGATCGGTGCACTGTGGAGCTCAAGGTAACCGGGGAGGCAGGGATCTGGTGGATCTTTTCAGCTGGTCTGTGCATCAGTGAAGGCTTTTCCCCCCTTTAACCCTCCCTTTCTCCGGGGCTCGTGGAACGATGAGCTCCCGCCATGCAGAGTCCAAACGGAAAAAGTGCGAGGAGCAGGCAGAAGCCTTCCCCAGCATGGTAGGACCACAACTCCCAGCATCTTCCAGCAGCATGGCTGGTTGGAGATGCTGGGAGCTGTAGTCCAGCCCACCCCCTTCGGATGCTTGCAGGGGGCTTCCACGGGCCCAGTGCAGCTCCCTGCGGGGGGAATTCCAGGCATGGGGGAATTCCAGGAATTCCAACTGCATTCCGGCCGTGCAGTCGGCTGCCCTGGGACGAGCTGTGCGGGGACCACTTCCCACCCCCAGCAGCTCCTCCTGCATCTTCTAGGGCAGCCCTTCAGGTAGAGGACTGTTCCCTGCAAGTGGCTACCCTCCTGTTTGACCTTCCCGATGCCTGGGCTGTGTTCACTTCCATCTCTGTTCTGAGCGCCGGAAATGAACTGGCAAGCTTGTCCCAAGGGGCACAATGCAACTCTTTGGGCTGGGAGTCGGTTCCTTCCGGCAGATTTGGAAGGGCCTGTCCAGCCTTCCAGCTCAGGGCATGCCACTGGGTGGTCTTCCTGAGGAAGGGGCTGATCCGGCGGCGAGCGTCTCCGCTAAGCAAGTGTTCCTCCTGCCCTTGCTCTTCAGGGAGAGGTTTTCGCCATGGAAAGTTCCCGCAGGCACCCTCTCCTGCCCGCGCCTTTCGTCCTGCCCGACCAGTTCGACGCCATGCTGGTCGTGGGCCTCACAGAGTCTGTGGCCGACTCGGCGGCTTCTGCGTACTTCAGTGCCGGAGCACTTCGTGCGAATTTCACGGACAGCATGGTAAGGCCGCACGGAGAGAACGGAGCAGGACTCCGCTGGATCTGGCCGTGGGCAACGATGTCCCCAGGAAGCCCCATGTGCCGCAGCACCCTCCTGCCCATGGCCCCCAGCCCACTGCCGGGGCCACAGATGGCCAGAAATCACTGAGAGCCGGATCCCCTCCTTTCCCAGCCATTCCTTCCGAGTGCCCCCGCCCCCACTCCTCAGCTCAGCCTCCCCACACCTGGTGCCGCTGCTTGTGGGGGAAGCAGAAGATGCTGACCTGCCACAGGCATGGAAGTCCGGCCGAGCAGTGACCAGACGGCTGCGGTTCAGGGTCGGAGCGGGGGCCAATTGGTTTCTCAGCTCTGGGGGCAAGAGGGGCTGAGCCGACCCGGGATCCCACGTGGCCTCTGCTGTGATCAGGCCATTTTCCTGGCCTCTCCGGTCTCGGCTGGGTGGGACAGCCACTGAGAAGCTGCCGGGGCACCTCTGCCGTAACAAGCAGAGCTTTGTTCCAGCCACAGCTTAGCGAGACTTACCTCCAGAAACTGCTGGGCATGAGGTTCTGAGCCAGGAATTTGCAAAATAGCAGTGCCTCTGAGCATAGGCAGAAGGGTCTGCTCCCCCTTGGTTCTATGTACCTTGCTAGAAGGCAAGGCTTTGGGGTGCGGTCCTTGCACTGCAGGGTCAGAACATGGCTGAAAGATGGAGACAGGGACTGGGAAGTCTTCTGCCCCTCTGGCCCCGCCAAGAGCTCAGGAGTTGACCTTAGGCAAGCGAGCATCTCTCGGCCTCAGTTGGCCCATCTGTGTTATGGGAAGAAAAAGACTGAGCTACCTTTCCTTTTGTTTCAGATCCCCAAAAGCTCCCTGATCCGTCTGAACACCAGGGATGTTGGCTTGTTCTTGCCAGAGGTGAGTTGAGCAATGTGAAGGGCTCCAGGATAAACACAGCATGTGTCTCCTCTCTCTCTGGCCTTGAATGGAAAAACCAAAATAGTGAATGCATGAATTATTTCCTCTTTTAGAATGTGGGGGAAGATAGAAAGCGGCGAGTTAAAATAATATTGCTGCAGCCAATTCACACAGCTGCAGATCTCCCAGATCCAAGATTCATCTGCGGCAACGTCCGCGATGCTCCTGCGTTTGGATAGAATACTAATCGGGCAATCTTCTTATGGCTTATTAATGCAACCGTCTCGCCAGACACGGCCCTTCATCTTTTGTAGCTGCTCGCACATTTATTCTGGAAGTCTGTGAGGCATCTCACCTGTGGCAAGGTGCTTCCACAAAATATTAATTTTACTTTATTTATCTTCATTTATCATATTTATATTCTACCTTATATTATTCGTTTCATTTCTACACTGACCCGTGGCCAAAGCTCTCTGAGTGGTTTACAGCAATTCATAAAAACAAAACCATAAAATGCAATTCAAATATCATAAAATCAAAGCAGCATTAAAATGAATGTAAAATAGCTGAAACGTGTTTTAATGACCTTGTAAAAGGAAAAAGGAGAGTCATGTGGGGGGGGGGCAGTAGTGCATTGTATTATAATAGCCTTTCTATTTCTTATGTTTCTATCCTACCATTGTTTTCCTCCTGCGAGGATCCCAAGGTGGCTTATGTAAGCTTTGACCTTCTCTCCATGTTATGCTCTCAGCAACCCTGTGAGGTAGGCCGGGCCGAGGACCAGGGACTAGCTCAAGGCCAGCCAGTGAGCTCTGTGGCTGAATGAGCTTGGGCCTGGCCCTCCCAGGTCCTAATCTAACACCGCAACCCCCATGCGCCCCCTTCCTCACAGCCTTGGGCCCCTCTTGCTTCTCATCCTTCCTAATGTGTGCTTTCCAGCCTCGCTAGACTACATTTCTCATGATCCTTGACCACTAAAGATGCTGGCTGGGGCTGATGAGGGTTGGAGTGCACACGGTACCACACAACTAGTTAAAAAAGGGATATTTAAAAACAGTGCTTTTTTTGAAAGAAAAACGGTGCCGGAACTCATGAAATTATTTACCTTTCGCATGTAGTCAATCACTGTACACACACCCACACACGTCAGTTGTGTAACGAAACATAACAGTCGCTGCCCACAGTAAGCACTCAACGCGCGACCACACAACCAATCACAAGCCGAGCAGCACCACAAGCCGAGCTGCGCCATCACAACTAGCGTGGACGAAGTGCGCACGCATCGGATTCGACACACAAGCAGCCCGCGTGCACCGTTTTAATGATTCTGCCGCCGACCTGCTACGCTCGACAGGGCGATTCAAATCCACACGGACCAAACATTAAATTTTCTAAAGTTACTTTTAAAACTTGGAAAATCTGTCGAAAAAAAGTGCCGGAACTCTGTTCCGGTGCGTTCTATGACAAAAAAAGCACTGTTTGAAAATACACACAACATCATCAAGGGGAAAACCACATGGAAGTTTGGTCCGTCTATTTTTGGACTCCAATTCTGATTAGGAAAATAAAAGTGCTTTGGGACATATTGCTTAGCAGGATGGCATAAAATATTGAAAATATTAATATTAAATAATATTAAACCATTACAAATATGGTTTCAGGGTGCTCTCTTTGCATTTGATGTGTGCCAGCAATGTCAGGGCAGTGAGGAGCCATGTATTGCTTCTCCTTAGTCACATAGCAGTATTTTTGTAATGATTTCTTTGCACACGGAGCCAAAGGCTCAAGGACGCACGTCCGTCACAGGATTGCCGTGAGAACATGGAGGGAGGGATTTCTGCCTGCCATTCTGAGCTCTTTGGACAGAGGGTGGGCTAAAACAGTGAAAAATAGTTTCCTTAAAAATAAGCCAGGATCAACCAACAGGCTGGCTGGCATGAAAGATCCTGCCCTGTGCCAGATGTGTAGAAATAGTGATAAAACAGTGTGAGCCATGGATAGCAAAAGCTTTTTTTTTTAATGCAACTTTTTAATTATTTTTTTCCCCAAAACAATACTAAAAACATCAATCATCACAAACATCAAAACTACTGAGTCAGCCCCATACTACATACCTTTTAATATTCTGTGATCATATTCAGATCCATTTATAAAATCTTAAAAGACCTTTTTAGATCTAGACCAAGTCCCGTTTCTCCAGCCAATAACAAACAAAGGTTCCAAATTTGATAGAAGTCACTATCTTCTTTCTCCTTCTGCAGTAAGATCAGTTCATCCATTTCTTACAGAGTCCTGTTTTCCTTGACCAATATTAAAAGAAAGACTCTCCAAGTTTTGTAAAAGTCAGTATCTTCTTTCTTTTTTGATAGTCGCTTCGATCGAACACTTGATTAACCCTCTGCACTGCCCGATGCTCGTCTCCACTGCACTCCACTCCTTCCCAACGTGTTGCTTTCTCCCCTTCCCAGCTGAAGAAGCAGTTCCCAAACATGCCCATGGAGGTCCACGTTGCTGCCCGGAAGCAGCCGGTGCTGAGCATCCATCCTGAAGGTGTGCAGGCGCAGGTCTTTGGGTCCGCAGAGGTCTCCGTCATCCTTCCGAACGGCAGCCTGGCCTCTGCACTCCTGCTCAATATCGTAAGTGCCTGCGCTACGGGGTGGGGGCTGCGGGTGCCTTGCTTGGAGGGGCCTCGCCCTGATCCAGCAAAGCTCCCCTTCTTCTGATGAGAAATCCAGCCAGCTTGGTTCTCCTTTGGCCAACAGGACAGCAACCTCACGGCACAGCTCTTCCTGGAGCCGGTCAAGTCTCGAGACTCCATTGGCAAAGTCGGCGGCTCACTGGCCCTGGAAAAGTGAGTTTCTCTGAGCTTGGGGTTCCCCCTGCACCCCAGGATCAGCTGCCCTAGACCAGGGGAGCAATCACCCGGTGCTCAGTGCAGCATCAGCCAGCGTTCCCCGCTCTTTACGGAGCATCTCCACGAAGCGGTCATTCTTCTTGTGTCTTCCAACTCGTGTCAAATATCAGAAAATCCCATTTACGGGGAAAGAATGGAAAAGGAGGAAAAACTCCTAGTACAACCTTCTTCGATCTGATGCCTTCCAAATGTGCTGGTCAACAACTCCCCAACCCCTGCTCAGGATGGCTGTGGCTGATGGGAGTTGTAGTCCAACTGCCCTGGAGGGTACCAGGATGGGGAAGTCAGTTTTCATATTTGTGACAAGGTTTTCAACTGCGCGAGAGTCCGGAGTAGCTCCATGGGCACCTCCCCGGAAAACAAGGAAGGGCTTTTTCCTTCCGGGCTGCAGACCCTGTGCAAGGTTGCACGGCATGGGCACGACCTCCCAGGTGAAGGTCACCTGGGCCGCAGCCTCCTGCTGCAGACACACCTTTGGGGTGACCACCTTCCACGCATTGCAGTGAGTGGTCTGGGGCTGCGGAAAGATGGACACTCTCAGTCCCGACTTCACGAAAACAGTTTCCCCCAAAAAGCATAGCGAGGGCTCACTTGGCATTTTTTCTCTCTGTGTGTCCAACAGTTTTCACCTGTCCCAGGTGTGGTCCAGAATCGGAGAGATCAAGGTGAGTCAAACAGAGCATGAAAGAGGAGGGAAATGGGGTGAGTTTGGATCGTGGAGACTTGTGCTGGGGACGCTGTCGTGAGGTCGCGTCACCCTCCGTTTGAGTATTCCTAGTGCGATGCTAAACTCGCCTCTGCCCCCAGTTTGGGCCTCATGGCAGCAGGGGGGCAGCAGATGCAGGGGGTCGAGGGTACCTTTGCCCCTCTGCAGCCCAGCGCCATGCCTCTGCTCTGAGGCAGGGGCCCCATCGGACAGGCTATTGGCCACCGTGACCCCACACGGCCTGGTGGCTTCCCCTCCCCTGGGCCAAGACCACCCCACACACACCACAGTCCGGGAGTCATTCCAAGGGCAGCTGGCCCCTATTTCAACACCGGCCCAGGAAAAAACCATTACCTGGGGAGCTGGGAGGGAAAGGCGCAGGAATGCTGGAGGGGGGCGAAAGAGGCTAGCCGGAGGGCGGAAGGCTGCAGGGGACTGCAAGACACACCACCCGGTACCAGCGTCTACCTAGCGGGCTTTAGCCATGTGGGTCGGAAGTGCTGCCTCTCCCTGGGGGGAGACGGGCCGTGGCGACCTGCCTTGCTACAGATGTTATCTTAAGAACTAGCGTAGTCTTTCTTACCCGTTTCTAGCTGCTCCGTTCAGGGAGTTTCTAATTTCTGCAACCTGCACTGCTCAGCACAGGCTCCCTTTGGTCCCCCCCAGCAGGATCTTTGCCACCCTGAAGCTGGCTGGGGGTCCATGGGGCGACATCTGGGGCTGGCTGGGGGTCCACGGGGAGGGGGAACGAGCCGATGCCACGGCCTCTGCACTCAGCGGCTCTTTGGCTGTCCAGCAAGCAAGGGGCAGCAGCCACGATGGGGGAGAGGCGCCCCCCTGTCTTGCTGGGCCCCATGGAAGGGTCAGCATTGCCCCTCGCCCCGTCTCCCCACTGCCTGCCTGAACTGCCGTTCTCTTGTCCAGGGGACATTTCTGGACAGGATCCTGAAGATGGCCGTGCAGTTGGCGCTACCGAGGATCAATAGTGAGTCCAGAACAGTGTCCACCCCCATGCGCAGCCCCCCCCCGTTCTGCTTCTGGGTGGGAGCGCCCTCCCCCTTCCTAAGGCCCCCACAGGCCTCTCATGACCGTCCTTTGTTCTTCTTTAGAGCACCTGAAGAAAGGGCTTCTCCTCCCCTACATCCCCAACGTCAGCTTGCTGAACCCCAAAGTCACAATGCACAAGGTGAGCCCCCGATGGGAGAGGCGTGGCAGCTGCCCCCTAGCTGTGGCATGACTCTGTGCTGAGCGGCTGCATTTTGCACATGCTCAGAGGCACTGTCCGGAAAGCCTGAAGGTGCAGAGCAGTGTTGGGGAAATTTCCCTGTGCAGAGAGGAGGGGGAACCAGTAAGGAGGCACAGCTGAACCCAGAGCCGAATGGGACCAGAGTTTGGATGGTCAGGCCCTGCAGGGCACATGGTCCCACCTCTCTCTGCCACGGAATCTCCTTTCTGCTTTTTGCATAATATTCAGTGTGAATTTGCAACAAAAGAGGCTTCAGGGTGTGTCCAGATGGGCTTTTGTCATGCCATCCATGTGCCTCATTTATGGACTTGATGGAAGGTCTGGACATCACCGTCTTGCATTTGCAACCCTCCTGGGTTTTCCCACTGCCTCTTCCACCTTTCTTCTTACAATGGGAAATAATGAGGAGGGAAAATGGGAAGAGTGCTCGGAGCCACCCATCTGGAAGTGCTGGTAGGCACAGCCGATCAAAGCAAAAACACGGTGCAGGAACAGGGATGGAGCCTGGGGGCATCGGGGCCCCACGGGTGAGGCAGGCACCACCCGCGAGCCCAGCTTGGGGATTGCTTTTAATCTGCTTTTAATCATTTGACCCACTGGAAGACTCCTTGCCTACATGAAGACCCCTCAAATGTTTATAACCTCAGATTTACAACGTCAGATTTTAAAACGCAACGCAACCGTAATTAACATGCTGAAAAACAGCAAATATAATGTGTCTCGGGAAGAAACATTTCAAATCCGAGGATAAACGACACCTTGGAGAGTTGTGGCACCTGCATCGCATCCCCTTCCTATCGGAGAAACATCCTTGGTCATTATCTTCCTTCAGGGTGTTCCGACCGGGGTCAGACCTTGTGGATCAGAAAGGCAGGCTGCTTTCTCCCAAGTGAAAAAGGGAATCTTTAAATATACAGTAACGCTCAACAGAGCGTGATAAGGGAATTGGCAGTCACGTGCAGAACATGCTGCCTTCTCCTTTATCCGGTTCACAGCTTGGCTGGATTAGTTGGGGTGGGGGGCAAGGCCTGGCATGTCCCAGCTAACTCTCGGAAGTTTAGCCTGGGTAGTTCACGAATTCAGAAGAGCTGAGAGGGCTTTGGTGGTTCCTCTGGCCAGATCACAGCTGGCGCTTCCGGATGGAGGGCACCTCATGCCAACCAGTCGGAAAACGGCAGCCCCGTTCGCACCATCGCCACGGCTTAAACAAGCTATTGTGGTTTGCCTAAGCCGGGCCCATTTGCAACTCTCAACCCAACAACAGGTCATTCGATCTTTTCCTTCGCAATGGATTTTTTTGTCCCGAAAAGGGTCGGGGGAGACAGAAGGCACAGCGAAGAAATGAGGGAGGATTGCAAATAGAGAACAGCCACATCTGGAAACACCCACTGCGTAACCTTCTGTGAATGGGGCAGGCAAATGGAGGAGATGCTTTCCAGGGCATTGAAACCAGTTGGGAAATGGAAAACAGGAACTGGAGCGGATGCAGAATGGGACCCGTGAGACCATGGGCTGCAGTCAGTGCCTCACCCAGGCTAGACTTCCAAGTGCCCAACATCTGCTTTAAGGGTAAACAAAGAGGAAAGGAAATCGCCGCAACCTTGAAGTGAGGAGCGAAAGCGATAAAGGCGCAGGGCGTTCCCAAGGCCTCTTCCCCAGGCTTCGCAACCAGCGCAGGAATTTGGCTGCACGACCAAGAAGGAAGGTCAGGCCGAGCTGCCAGTGGTGCTGTGAGGCCCTTTGGGATAAGTTCAGTCAAGCTGCCTTCAAGGCCACACTCAACTTTGGGAAATTTGTCATCGTTCTTGCAGGAATAGCCCATCTTACCCCGAGTGCGATTTCACTACATTAAACCACTTCATGAACAAACACAAGAGCAGCCCACCCCCCTTTTAAACGAAACGTCAGAAAGGACTTCTGAAATGAAATGTAAAGGAACTTGGTGGCAAAGCAGTCTAGAGATGTGTTGTAAACAGCCCAGAGAGTTTGGGCGATCGGGATTGTTATTATTACATAATGATATTATTAATAATAGAGATGACGTGCGACAGAGAAATGGTGCAGCAGCTTTCACATCTTGCATTTCCCCTACAGGGATTCATGGTCTTAACAACAGACGTGCAGCAGCCGTCATAATCGCTGTGACGAACGCTAAAAAAACCAGGCGACAGAATACATTTACCCGCTGCTCGAGGGGTGAACCTCCAAGCCCAGGTCTCATCTACTTGGGAAGGTTCCCAGTCCAGACTACGCCCATCCCAAGTCCATCTCCCGAACATCCTCCAGGATGGAGGCCGTGCCCCCTTTGGCCTCGTCAACACAGGACTTCCGGGGCTGCCGGCATGGTCATTGGCTGCAAGGCACTGGGGGATCGCCCTTTGCTATGGCATCTTCCGCTGATCAATGCCATGTGTCCATCATCCACAAGTTAAAATGGAGACGTCTCTGCCCATCAGAGGAAACTTTGCATGAAAGGGCAGAGTCTAGCAGGAGGCTGTGATGGTTTCTTGGGGGGGGCTGCCTGTGAGACCCCCCAACCAAAGGGCACACTCCTCCTCCCAGCCCTCATGGAAGATGCTTCGTGTGCGCGGCAAAACTCTTCCAGTATTCATTGGAGGCCAGTATTGCTAGTGCTGAAGCGCACGCTGTCCGATATTTTTTTAAAGGTGGGAAATGCCAGCTCCAGGTATCCTCAAACGCAGGGAGATTCATCCGTCCTCTGGGCCTATTCAAGCCATAGATGTGTGTGTGTGCGCGTGTGTGTGTGTGTGTGTGCGCGCGCGCGCGTGTGTGTGTGTGGCAGGGATCACCTGCAGTTGCACACTGACAGTCCCTGCAAGCACAAGAGGACCTGTGAATATATAGCGGGTTAGTCTAACATGGGGTGAGACTCCTACAGCAAATAGGATTTGGGATAGCATCCTAAGCAAAAAGTTGCAGTCATTCGGGGCTTTCTTCCACTCCAGGACAGTCACTTCCTTTCCCCACCAATTTTTCTGTCCTCCAGTTCGCCAGCGGTCCACGATTGCGGACAAGCCGTTCTGGACTTTCCCTTGGAGGTTTTCCCCCCAAAGATTCTTTTTAACTTCTGCAAGCCTCTTCTTACCTCCTTCTCGTGTGAATAGTGGTGTTTCCGCTGCATGTAGTTCCACGCTCGGAAAATTAACTCACTCTTGGTATAGAGTCATCAGATTTCATCGGACAGTTCCCAAAACAAAGCATTATTACCACCGAGACAAATGATCTTGGGGTGTGTGTAAAAAGTTTAATTGCTGTTTCGGCCTCCCCCTCCCTGGGAAATCAGCTCCCTCCGTAGCACAGGCCTTTCTGCTAGGGAGGGTCTCCTCCAGCCTGGGGGAGCCGCATCCCTCTCCAGCAGCACGGTCAACTCAACGATGGCAGGACTCAGCCCCCCAAGGCATGTGGGGGTGGACAGAAAGCCCCTCTCGGACATTCTCTGGTGAGGTCCATGGCCTCAACTCGGAAGGATTTTATTGTCTCCAATAAAGCTTGTCTTGTAAATGTTTGTTCTTCACTTGCTTTGGTACAGCGCACCTCCTGTGATGAAAAGGGTCTAGTCCCCTCCTACCACACCTTCCTCAACCCGGGGCCCTCCAGATGGGAATGCTGGATGTTGTAGTCCAAACCGTTGCTTTGTAAGCCGCCCCGAGGCTTTTTGCAAAGGGGGCGGCATAAATGCTATAAATAAATAAATAAATAAATAAATACCCTCTGGAAAGAGGCAGGTTGCGGAAGGTTGTGCAGCACTATGGAACGGGCTTCTGCGAACAGGCCTTCCGTTCAAGCCCAGCCTTCTTCGGTTCAAAACACAGTGTGATATACTGGGAAGATCTCCTCCCAAGGCCCTCTGGCAACTGGTGCCAATGAGCATGTGCAGACAGTTCAATTCCTAGTAGCCTGGCGGAAACTCAATGCCGCGGTTGTGAGGCGCCTGCAGGCTGGCTCTCCCTGCAGCAAGAAGGAAGGACGGGGCGTCTAGAAGCGGGCCAGAAATGCCTGTCTGCTCCCCGCTACCCCTGAAGCTTGTGGCGGTGATCAAATTCAGGTCACGTAGTGTGGCTCCCGCTCAGGAAGCCCCAAAGCAGAGAATGCCGATTGGCTTGACACGGACACCCGCAAGGATGTATTTGCCAGTGCAGATGCAAAAGTCACCACGGCATGCATTGCTGCACGAGAAATGCCTGCGTTCTGCAGAGTGGGAACGGCCGAGGGTGGCCAGGAGTCTCTTTGGCAGGGGGTGGTCCTCTCTTTGAAGGGCTGCCCAGTCCAACTCCAGTGGAAAGAGAAAGCGACCCGAGACCTGCAGCCCATCCGCAGGTAGCACTCGGGCAGTCAACTGACGGGGTGGGCACACAGGTGAGCTGGCCTCAGACTTCCAGGTTTTTCCATTTAAATTCTAGTAATTTCTAGATGTGCACCTGCGCATGTACATTGCCGTATCTACATGTGATGCCAGTTGGCATCCCTTTTTGGCAACCCGTAAGTGGCCACCCTTCGCCTCTTCAGCCGGCCCAGCACTGGTGGCCCACAGAATATTTCAGTCCATGTTCTTAAGCCAAGGGAGAGCAGTCCATAGAGCAGAGACGGCCACGTGCTCCAGTCCAGCTTGGATTTGGGGGATGCGAAAGTTCGCAAGAGCAATTGCCCTGTGAGCTTGGCAAATCAGGCTTGTGTGGCCACGGCCCAAGGCAAATGACGTCCGGCAAGTGTAGATGACCAAATGACCTCTGGAGTTTTCCTGCTTGCCTGGGACTGCAGAATCAGGGCCTGGCCCTTGGCCAGTCTAGCCGGCCACAACTCAAGCCTCTATGGGCCCATGGGCAAGTTGTCCCAAGACACCTCAGGCAGGCACCTGCTCCCCACCACAGCCGCCACTGTGTCTTGGCCCACCAGGGAGCAAGCTGGCCGGCCGGGCACCCCCTGCTCCTCCCGCTGACCACGGCCACGGCCCAGGCAGGAAAAGAAGCTAATTCAGAAATTGATGCTGCCTCCAGGGCCAGCGCTTGGGGAACATGGGCGTGGGGGTGCCTCTGCATTTGTGTCCTGCTCACCAGCATCTGGGGAGACAATGCTGGACAGATGGGCCCCATCTGCTCCAACAGGGCCCTCTGGATGTCCCCCAGGCGCCTTGGGGTGTGACTGGGCTGCAGCCCCCTGCGCGCAGTCCTGGAGCCGGGATGCCCCCGCTGTGCATGGTAGGCACGCGCGCCCGCCGGTTTCAGCGAGGGGCGTCCTGGCCCGGAGGACGGGCAGGCGTCGTCCTCTTCTCAGCAGCGCCTCGCCTCGGTGCTGCGCCCGTGAAATGGGCATGAGCTGGCAGGCTGCAAAGCTCTCTGGACGGGAGGGGCGACCGGGGAAGCGGCAGGCACGGCGGGCTGCTCTGCCGCTGCCCCCCGCCCGCCCTGCCCCCGAATCGGCAGCTGCTGCGAGGACTCTTAGCGTGGAGCGCCGGTCCGTGCGCGCAAGAAGCGGGGCGGGCTTGGCCCCCGGCTGGGCACTCTGCGCCGCGGGGGGGGCGCTGCTCCGGCTCTCGCAGGCCGGCGGAGGGGCGCTGCAAGGGGGCGCGGGGCCCCCTCCCCGCTTCCTGGCGCCCGGGGCTGCGGGGACAAGTGGCGGGCGGGCGGGCGGGCGGCTGGCTGGGAGGCGACGGTCCGCCCTCGCCCGCTCCTGGCGCTGCCCGCGCGGGGTCCGCGCCGCAATAAGAGTCCCGGCCGCCGCCGAGCGCTGGCCGCCCGCCAGGCTCCGAGCACAGCCGCCCGCGCCGCGCTTCCAGCCTGGGCGCCGCTCCTTCCCCGCCGCACGGTAAGTCCCGTCCCCCGGCCCGCTCGGCTCTGCCCGGGACCCGCCGGGCGCGGCTGCCGGGGGACGAGCCGGCGGGGGAGCCGCCCCGCCCGGGTCTGGCGGGCGGCGGGCGGGCGGGCGGGCG
>JAIXND010000771.1:2450756-2462588 GCA_023646645.1 Varanus salvator macromaculatus | reverse complement strand
CCCGCCCCGCCGGCCCGGGGCGGCTGCTCTGCGGCGCGCGCGGCACCCCCGGCCCCATTCGGACCCCGCCGCCCCCGGCCCCGCGGCGCAGAGGCGCTCGCTCGCGCGCGCCCGAAACCCCGCGGCCGCTGCGTGGCAGAGGCGCCTCCCGGGCCGGGGGCCCCCCGAGGGTCCCCCGAGCGCCGCCCGCCTGCCCGGCCCCTGCTCGGGGGCTTTTCCCTGCAGCTGGAGGTCAGAGAGGACGGCTCGCCCCCTCCAGCCACTTCCGGCGGCCGCAGCCGCCTTGCCCAGGGCCCCGTGGCCGCCTGCCAGCCCCGGGACAGCTGGGAGCGGGCGGCGGCCGCCGGGGGACAGAGCCGAGCCGAGGCCGGACCCGGGCCCGGGCGGCGGAAACGCGGCCGGGGGCGGGCACCCCTCCACCCCGGGGGAGCGACCCGCGGTGGGTCCGCCGGCCGCCTGGCCCGGGCGCACACGCACAAGCCCCGGGGGGGCCCGGGCGCCTGGCCCTGAGCTCCCCGAGGGCCCGGCCCCCTTCCCCGGCGCGTCCTCTCCTCTCTCCCCAGAGCAGCCATTTGGTGGGCCCCGCGCTTTGCACTGCGAGAAAGCGGGGATGCCGCTCTCGAGGGCCAGTTTCTGGCGGCGGAGGTCAAGGCCACGCTTGCCCGGCGCTCTGGCTCCTTTGGCATTTCCTCGCGGCCCACCCTGCCTTGCCCTTGGCCTGTCCCACGCCTAGGCCGCCGCCACCCGGCCAGTTTCTCCAAGGGCGCCTGGACCTTGGGGTGGAGGTTCCCTGGTGCGGCCCAGCCGCCTTCCCGGGAAGCGGCCTCCTCCTCGGAGGCCAGCTGGAAAGATGGCGCTGGGGCCAGAGTCGGTCGCAGCAGCTTGGCCAAGCCAGGGCCTGCCGCTGGTGCTCAGCCCGGCCTGCCTCCCCTTCCCCGGAGCTGGCGTCCTCGCTTCCCCTGCAGCGGGCCCCCAGACACGCGTCCTGAAATGCCTCCGGCCCCGGTATGGCCTGCGGTGGAGAATGCTGGCCGGGCAGCCCAGGGATGGTGCACGAGAGCCACTTTGGCACAGATCCGGGGCCCGCTGGGCCACCCTCTTCCCTGTCCGGAATCAGCTTCATGCAGTGACCCCACTGGGAAAGGGAGAAAAGGGTTCAAGCCCCAGCTCAGCCCCAAAGTTCAGCAGCCGCCGACTCGCAGCCCAGCCTGCCTCGCAGGGTTATTGCTGTGAGGATGGAATGGAGAGAGTGGGGGACCCGTGCTAGTCGCCCCGGGTCCCTCACACGCGGAAGAACGGCGGGATACAAATGCCGTGTAATATTATTGTACGGTTTTAATTGTTACGAAGCATGTACACTGCTCTTGCCAAGGGCAGAAGAGAAATGAAATGAAGTGGAAAAATAGCTGCTTACATCCCCAAATAGACCGAGGTTCACTTTGTTCTGCATTCCAATCCCTGCACGGCTGGGCCATTTTCCCCGGAAGGCACAGATGGAGCAGCCTGCTAATCAGGGGTTTTTGCATGGCCTTGTTAATCCCCCATCGCTGCTCCCAGTTTCATCACAAAAGTGAGATCCAAAGTGGACACAGTGAGCTTTTTTAAATGAAGCATTCACTGTGCGCTCATCAAGCCATGTTCGTGTTCGTTTACGGATTCTTTGGACCATGCCACGACCCTCCAGTTTCCTTCCATTTTTTTCAGGAGAGCTTCCTCAGTTTATATCAGAATGGGGAACAGGAATATTAGTTTTGAAAGCAAAGGAAAGCTTATTTTTGTACCTGCATCACTGCTTTAGCACGGTGCCATTTAGAGGTTATATGGGAAAAGCAAAACAGGAAGAGAGTTTTTCATAGCGCTTGGATCTCCACCCCGGGTCAGAAGGGAAGTGGCAGACGGCTTTGGGCAGCAAAGCTCAACGGGCGAGCAAGTTTCCAGCGGCCGTTGCCTGCTTGGCCAGTGTGTGGGGTCTCTGCCTGGCCGTGGTATTTCTCCTGGCGAGGGGAGCCCTCCGTGACACCGGCCCCCTCACCCGCTTGACAGAGTCGTGTCTCTGCTTGGGCCCTGCAGATGCTATCGGTGCCATCCCTGCGTGTCGGCCTCTTGGCCAGAAAAGGGATCCTGGGTGTGGCCAGCATCCGAGCAGCCCATGGCCACAGTGGACACGGTAAGAGAACAGCCCCAGCCCTTCCTCTCTTTCGCTCGTCCAGGGGCAGCAATGGCCTCCTTCTAAAGAAGACCACTGTCCCAACAGTCAACTCCCTTAAAGGACTTAAAGGCAGAGAGAGAGAGAGAGAGAGAGAGAGATCGCATGAGCAGGACCTGCAACAAAATGTTGCAGCACAGCTGTGCCTGCTCAAGCCAGCCAGCCAGCCAGACCCTCGCCCAGGATACTCCGTTCCCTCAGCCAGACCAGTTTTCCTGCCCACTCCGCTGGGTCGGCCAGAGACTGGTCAGTGCAGAAAGCGCTCTTTTGAGGGTTCCCCCTCTTAGAGCCCTTCCCAAGTAGCTTGTGCTTCTGCAAATCTTTCCTGAGATGCCCCACTTGTGTGCACGGATGGTTCAATTCGCCTGTCATTGTCAGATGGCCGTGTGTCCTCCCTGACAGAAGGCAGTCCTCTGTTTGAAGCCCAAGTCCTGCTCAAAGTTAAACCGCCATGAAGGGGGAAAGCTACTCTTTCAGCCATGCTTAGTATTTCTAAATCTGCTTCTATAGGTACATGTTTCAACACGCATATGCCGTGCAAATCCGCATCCCCCTTTTGGGAGAGGTATCAGTGGCAACCCTCGAATGAGTTTGCTCTTTTTAGCTGTGATTTCTCTTTCAGAAATTGAGCATGCGAGGCAAAACTTCCCCTCCTACCCCAAAGAGGCTTTTTTCCATGTGTGTCCCCCCGATACGTTTTCCTGCTCTTGCAACAGAACCCATGATGATCATCTGTAACAGGTCTTTTGTCATCCCAGGATTAGTCTAGGAGTGACTCGGGTTTGATACTTTAAACTTCGCTATTTGCTACGTTGCATCTGACTTCTTAAAAAACTTTTGCCCAGGTTGGAATACTGGCCCCTCTATTTAGAAAAGGAATCCTGGACTAGGCATACAAATAGGTTTTCCAGGAAAAAAGAAAACAACTGAGGAGAATAGCTGATTTTGTGGAAATAGGGCTCATTCCTGAGATGGGAAAATTGCATGCTAAATTCTCCAAACTGAAGCTCCTATGTCTCCTATTAGGAATTAGATACAAAAACCCTCAAGCATCAGTGATCTGCTTATAACCAGATCTTCATATTATCTTCGGGTTGTTAAAAGCTCCGTCAGGTGCAATCCAGTACAAGTTATAGGCTTTTCTGTCCACGCTTGCATGAGATCGCGCCCTTCATGTCCGCGTCACTTTGCCCCACTTGATGCGCACCTGTCTGACGAAAATCACCTGAAAAAGTGAACGTGTCTTCAACCATGAAGGCAAGTCAGCAGCCCCTGCTGGTGCAAACGAAAAATGAAATCGACCCGAGTCCCTTTCTGTATCCAGGAACACACAATTAATTGGATTAACTCGCCAGAAGGCGCCCTGTGGGTTGGACGGTTGCTTGTTTTTTCCCGACTGCGATAGGCTAACTGGCGGCAATCCTGCTGGAAGGATTCTCCTTTGCAAAGGTGGGGATCCTTGAATTAGACCCCAAAGTGAGCTGCTGCTTCCTACAGGCGGACTCGAGGCTGCCGGTTCCCGGCCAGTCGCTTGGGCCACCTTGCATGACGCAGGGCACGGAAGAGAGCGATGCTGCCGGTCCTGTCCTTTCTTCACGGTCCCCCAGCAAAAAAGAGGAAAGGAGGGAATGAGCTAGCATCAAGCAAGGTGGGGGTGTAGAGCACTTTGCACCCCCGGGGTGCCTTGTCCGTTCCCAGCCTCTCAGCACAGGATCCTCTTGGAGATTCCGAAGGCCTGCGGGCCTCTGGAGGGGCCGAGGCTTTTCAGTCCCCAGGGCTCGGGCTGGGCTTGCTGACGAGGGAATTGACTGATCAACGGCACAACTTGTGTCAAGAGGCAGCGAACGCAGGTATGCTGGGGGTGCACACTCACAAGAGCATCACGGTTCATTCAGACATCCAAGAACTAC
Organism: Varanus salvator macromaculatus; assembly: GCA_023646645.1. Taxonomy (NCBI): domain Eukaryota; kingdom Metazoa; phylum Chordata; class Lepidosauria; order Squamata; family Varanidae; genus Varanus; species Varanus salvator. The sequence continues at coordinate 2,458,472 of JAIXND010000771.1, read as the reverse complement.
ATGCAGCTTGCAGGTAGCTCCGAAAGGAGCCAGCGAGATGGAGTCTGGAGTCTGGACGGGAGGAGTTCGGAGCAGGGTGGGGGAGCGGGAGGAGTTTGCCAGAGTCACTACGGCCAAGGAACGAGGCCATGCTGTGGCTGATGGGAATAAGGGAAGCTGAGTGCGTGGCAAGCCCGTCAGCTTGATGAGCAAACACCTGCTCATTATTTCGCATGGGGCTGCCCTTTGTCCGTCTTCCCTGCCAAGAAGCATCAGCCGCAAGGACTGAAACCAAGCTGAAAGGACAGAAGACACCACCAGCTTACTGCTGCCAGCCAGTGCCGGTGATCCTAGCTGGAGGAGCCAAGGGTCTGGCTCCTTGCAGCCTCTTCCTAAGCGCACGAAGTAAGAGGCACAGAAAATCAAGCAGCCACATGCTACCGATTTAATAGCAGCAACGGAAAAGCCAGTTAGGCTGTGATGACACAATATAATTAGGGATACGAGCTACGCCGGTAATAATAGAGTTCGGGCAGCTCCAAAAGACAACAGAAAACACCGCGCATGCAGACCCAGCCCCCAGCCCCGAGGACCGGCTTCCATAACGAGGCCCACGCCTGGAAAGGTGGACGGTGTGACGTTGCTGGTCCACACTGCCGTTCCCGTGTCCCGTGCGGATACTCGGCAACGCTGCGCTAAAATGCGCCAGAGTGACACTGCCCTCTCACAACTGCTGCTAACGATCAATGGTTCAAAGTATCCGGTGGCAGCAGTGCTGTGTGTGGCCGGGTGCCCTGCCTGGCTGAAGAAAGGACAGTCCAAACCGAGGCTGGCTTAAAGGCCGAGGGGCCTCAGTGGAAGTCTTGGATTTGCCCGTCAGTCATTGCCGCCTGGGCAGCGGCTGGCCACGGCTTCCTACACCACTGCCAGTGCACGGCGTCTTACCTGAACCGTGCTATCCTTTCTGCATTCCCCCCGTGCGTCTCCATCGGCACAAGCAGTTGTTCCGCAAACCCTGCTTGGTGTGCCTGTTGCAGCAGTAGCTGCTTCGAGTGGACGAGGCATCTCAGTCCCAGTTCGCCTGTGCAGAAGGGGGGCAGTCGCTCCTGGACCCTGAGAAGGACCCTCTGAGATCCCCCAGGGCCAAGGGGCACCTGTGGGGATGGAGCTGAGACACGCACTGGGCGGCCCATGAAGAGCCGCAGTGCCTGTGGGACCCGGGTGAGGCGCACCCCGCACTTGTGGGTTCCAGTGCCACGCCAGCCTTCATGCCATCCCGCCCGTGCCTTGTCGAGTAAGCGACAAAGAGTTGTGATGCAAGAAAGACACGCGTATGCATGTTAGGCAGAGCTGCTGGAGCATGCTGGGAGTTGTAGTCCTTTGCTCTCTCTAAGCATGCATAGTGTCACACTTGCATTGTTACACAAGTTTTCATGGACTGTGGACGGGCTTCATGAGAGGCAAAAGGGGGTATCCTAAACGTTGCAGAATGGAAAGAGGATGCAAAAGCTCCAGTTTGTGACAAAGCTGAACCGAAGGCACAAGCACTGGGGCCGTTCACAAAACCCTGCTGGTGCCCATGGAAATATCCCAGCTGCCGCTAAACACGTCATTACGGCCTTTATGGGGTTGAAATCCACGTTCTTGATCCGGGCCACACACAATGGACGTGCGTTTCTTGAAAAGCCGCAGTTTCATGCCGGGGTCTCCGCTGCAGGGTGTTCAGGAACGGCTCCTTTTAGCGGAAGGACAAGAGACGGGGACTAGGCTGGAGAGATGCTCTGGACAGTCGGACCGGGCGCCTGGCTGGGCCTAGCCAGGGATTCCTGTTGCCTCTGAAGCGTAGATGGAGCACACGCCCCAGCCCTTCATGGCACCAGGGCGGGAGAGCTTTCACCCTTACTCTCCCCCAGACACGAGGCGGCTCGATTCCAGAAAGGAGGCCACAGCCCAGAGGCCACAGGCGCTGGGCAGGGCGGTCAAGGGAGGGCTCATTCCTGGGGTTGCCCCAAGACAGAGACAACCTGATGGTACGTCACAGAAACAACTCGCTTTCCACAGAGCGGGAGGGCTGGCTTGGCCGAAGGCTGCTTTCAGGCCAAGATGGAGAGGCCCTGTGAGAAAGGCTTACGAGTCTCTAACACCCCCCAGAAGCCGGCTTTTTGGCGGTGGTTTCTGGTTTTTTGGAAAATTTAACTGGAGGAAGCTGCAGGATGCCCCATCATTTCTTGTGCCGGAGGTCAGACTAGTGCCGGAGGTCAGACTAGATGGCCCAGGAGGCCCCTTCTGACTTGCTCTGTTTCTGTGTTTCTGTGTTTCTTCACATTTCTACACTGCCTTCTCCTCCAGGAAGCCATCAAGGTGGTGTGCAACCATTCTAAACAGTGAAGCCTTAAAGCAAGAACAACGAGAACATTAAAAGCAGTAAAGATGCCTATTTTAGGGGGCGAAATGGAAGCGATGCACCTCTCCAAATTGAGGCCAAGAGCAGGGGGGTCGACCACAGTTCTGTGGGGAGAGCATTCCGTGGCTTGGGGGCAGCACACGGGAAAAGCCCTTCCTTGCAGGCTTGCTGGTGAAGCGCTGCTCTGCACGGAAGGTCCCCAGGTCGCCTCCTCTCTGCCCAAGGCCCGATCTAGCGGATGCCGATTCCCGACTTGGTGTTTTTACGATTCTGTTTTATGACGCAGCCTTTACAGCCGCCGGCTCTCCTCGATCGTTTGGACTGTTTCAGTTCTGCTGTGATTTATTTTTGTTCCTTCTTGTTGTTGTTTTTTGCCTCCTTGAGAGTCATTCTCTCAGAGCAAGGCCAGAGACAAAGATCCAGGCAGATAAGGGTTAGGAAAACGCACTGCTGTGCCAGATCCTAATGCAGCCTCTGATGCCATCGGCTCTTGGACAGGAGAGCTGGAAGGGGCCACAGGGCCGCTGGGCCGTGCGGGGTCCGGCGGGTCGCTGCTCCTGAACCCGGAGCATGACCCTGCCCGGCCCCCTCCCAGCCCCCAGGGCCCGCGGCGTGTCTCCTGGTGGCCAGCGAGCTCTGCACGTGGAGAGTCACGTCGAGAAGGACTTCCACTGCCCCTCCCGAGCAGACCGCAAACCAGCTTCATGCAGTGCTCCAAGTGTGCTGGCATTGTGGGATGTCCCAGCCATTTGACGAGGGAATTGGCTGCCCCCTTAAAGACTTGTAAGCAGAGCCAGGGCGGTCAGCCCTGGGGGTGCTCCTGCAATTGACTCCCTGCATTAGCAGGTGAATGGACCAGGGGCCTTGGGCACGCCTCCCTATGCTGGGATCGCTCATTATGCACAGTGCATGTGTGCACACATGCGCACACAAGGGCCCCCGTCTGCCAGTGGTAAACTCTGCGGTGTCAGTACTCTCCATGACGGCCCCCAGCACCAGGAGAGACCCGAATGCAGGCAGCCCCGTGGCTCCTGATCAGCGCCAGAGTCCTTTCCATCTCCCTCTGGACGCCCACCCACCCCAGAGCAAGCCACCCCAAAAGACCGCATGCCAGCACCAAGAATCGAGGGGACTCGGCCTTCCCACCCGGTGCTGCAGGGGGCGCAGCTGAGCCCGGGGGAGTGAGGAGTGCCGAGGCCCCGGAGGGCCGCGTGCTCTCCTGCCAGCCCTGCTGCTGCCGCTTGCACGAGAGCCGTGCCGTGCCGTGCCGTGCCGTGCCGTGCCGTGCTGAGGCTGCCCCTTGCTCTCTCCCTCTTGCTCCAGTCGTAGCCCAAGAGGACTTCTCGGTGGGCCACTACTACGACAGGCGCATCCAACCATTTCCGGACGTGCCCTACTGCAAGGAGCTGGATTCGGCCCAGAAGGCGCTCAAGGAGAAGGAGAAGGGCTCCTGGACGCAGCTGACCGATGAGGAAAAGGTGGCCTGTAGGTCATGGCAAGACCCCCTCTTTGCACCTGGGTGTGGGGGAGCCCCCGAGGGGCTGGGGGGGGGGAGCCGGGGCAACCACAGAAGTGACCCTTCGGGGCAGGGTGTCCAGGGCCGGAGCCTTGCCCCAGTGGAAGACATTTGCCCCTCGAGGCTGCGAGTCTGTCGCCCCCGCCCAGGGGCCCCGAGCCGCCAGCCCGCATGTGTGAATCCAGCCAAGGTTGGGGCGGGGGCGGAGGGGGCGAGAGGCCCGACTGGACCGGACCCTGACGCTGCCCTTGCCTTGCAGTGTACCGGCTGAAGTTCCACCAGACCTTTGCCGAGATGAACCAGCGCAGCAGCGAGTGGAAGACCGTGCTTGGGGGCGTCGCCTTCTTCCTGGGATTCACGGGGTTACTCATGTGGTGGCAGCACGCCTACGGTATGGAGGAGGGGGATGTGGTCGTGCAGGGGTCCCGGCCCCACCGTGGGCCCGTCCCTCGAGGCCAAGGGCCCTGTGCCTGCCACACCGGCATGGCGGGCAGAAATGGCAGCCGTGTCCCTTGCCCCGCGCCACGCTGCTGGGCCACGGATGCCTCTGCGTCAGACGAGCCGCTTTCTCTCCCGGGATGGGAGCCCGCGGCAGCCCCCCGGCTCTCTGGGCCAGCGTGCCCCTCCCGTGGCTGGGCCGCTCCCCCTCCTTCCGCTTGCTGGCTTCCCATCCTGCGGGCGGCTTTGCGCCCGTGCCGGAAGGGCTGAAGCACCCCTTCGAGGGCTTGGTGAGCCTTAGTGGCAGTGAGCACCTTAAGCCAACATGGGGGGGGGGTATTTGGGCCCCCCATGGAATCACAGAATAGTACAGCTGGAAGGGGCCGAGGGGGCCACCGCGTCCAATCCCTGCTCAGTGCAGGACTCCAGTTCAAGCATCCCCAGCAGAGGGCTGTCCAGCTGCCTCGTGGGTGCCTCCAGGGCGGAGAGCCCACCTCCGCCCCAGGTCTTGGGTTCTGCTGCCGAGCTGCTCCAACAGTCAGGAAGCCCTTCCTGCTGTCCGGCTGCCTCGCTCTTGAGCGCCTTGCCCTGCCTTCTGGGGTTACCCTCTCTCTGCCGGGGTCTGCTGAGGAATGCGCTGGGCTGTGGTGAAACCCAACTCCTTGCACCGGGAGAGGGGCTGCCCCCTTCCCAAGGCTCTGCCGTAGCACTTGGAGCCACGACCGGCACAAAGCGGTCCTGATTTTGCAAACTTCTGCCCCATTTCCTCCTGCCCCAGGCTTTGGCCAGACGTGCAGGTGCAGCAGAATGAGATGGGCCACTTTAGACTGCCATTTCCAACAGATCCCTTACTTTACTGCTCCAGGAAGTCGAAGCACCAACATGCTCTCTGCAAGGAGAAAGTTAGCACATCAGGGGAAAAGTTCACTCTTTCCTGCCATACTAGCTTCCCATGCAGGGAAGTCCCCGCTCCGATTTTTCACAGGCAAATGCAAAGCCCGAGATGGGACCTAAATCTACCTGGGTGGCCTCAGGTGTGGGATGCGGCTTTATCCCGCCCGGTTCTGGGAGGGTCTCCAACCGCTCGGCCGCTGGGCTCGGCCTCCATTGCATCGCTTCTGTCTCGGAGGACAGCAGCGGGGCCAAGAATGGTCCTCGGCATTTCGAAGCGCAAACATCGCATGAACGCAGCCAGGCTAGGGGACGCTGAGCCCCCCACAGGGCTGAGCATTTGGTGGCGCACTTCCACCCCACGGCTCAACAGCAGGGAACGTCAGCCGGAGCCGGCCCGTTCCCAGTGCACGGCTGTGCCGGACGGCATCCTCCAGCAGGGGGCGCCCGAGCCCCTCGAGCCCATGCCCCAGTGCAGCCCTCTGCCCGCAGCCCATGTGCTTGGACCTTTGGGGAGTGCGCAAGCTGCAGCCAGTCATGTCAGCTCGCACTCCTGAGCGCCGGGCAGGAGGAACAAAGGGGCCGCTGTTGTGCTCACCCTGGTCCGATGCCCACGGAGCTGTTTTCTTGGATTTGCAGCAGCAGCCCATCTGCCAAGCGAGGGGGTGGGGAGGGAGCGCTGGGGAAGGAGGAGAGAGGGCCAGCTCCGCGCCTTGGCTTTGCAGAACGGGTGGCTCAGGCTTTTCTCTGCGTCGGCCGGCCTTGCGCGCTGCGTGGCCAGCCCAGAGGCCTGTCAGGCCGGTCGCTCCTCCCTGCTCGCTGCGGACAGCCAGCACCGCGGAAAAGCTCTTCGGGCCCTTGCCCAGTTTGCCTGGTAGATGCGGGTTGCAGAAGAGTCGTGATGCAGAATTGTGCTTTCTGTGACTTTATTTATTTTTCGATTTATTTTTCGATTTATACCCTGCCTTTTTCCTGCAAAGGGCTCAAGGCAGCTGACATCATTCTCCTCCTCCATCTTATCCCCACAATAACAACCCTGTGAGGTAGGTTGGGCTGAGAGTCTGTGACTGGCCCAGAGTCACCCAGCTGGCTCCATGGCTGAGCGGGGACTCAAACCCGGATCCTCTGAGTCCCAGTCCCATGCCCTTAACCACTACACCACACTAGCTCTCTTTGCGTGTTCGATGGCCCTGCAGAGCGTGGTGGGCTCGAGCTCTTTGAGGCCATCTCAGCAACTTAATTGTTCTTTCTTAATTAAGAAAAAACTTAATTTTCCTTCGTCAACAGAAGGAGAAAGCTCCGATAGAAGAAGCGGACTCCCTTTGCACTGGGATGACACGGGGATGCGGAGGCTTCCCCACCCCGGGGCCCTCGACATGGGCTAGACTATTGGCCAAGCCGATTGGGGTTGATGGGAGTTGCAACCCAACCACCAACCAAGCGGAGAGGCGCAAAGTGGAATGAGCCAGTGATCCTGCAGTGAGCCAGCCTTGCGCCCACTTGCGACTCCTTGCTGCTCTGGCTACAGCTCCTAGCCTCCCTCCCCGCTCGCTACACTGGGCCGCACGGTGCACACCCTGGTCCTCCCACTGAGCGGGAATCCGCTCTCCTCAGACCGCGGGAGCAGCTCCCGAGTGTGGCTGCGGCTTGAGCTTCGCGGCCCTGAAATGCCAGTGCTCCGCTCTGTGCTTCCAGTTGTAGGTGGGCCTCGGCCCCCTTCCCCGATCTACTTTGGGTCCACGGCTTGGTCCACCGGATGCCCAAGATTAAGTTCAGGAAGCCCCTTTCAAAGCAGCCCACGAGCCTAACTGCACGCGAAGGCTGACCTGCGTTTGTCTAGGCCAGCCCACCAGGCCGGGGGCAGGGCAGGGCAGGGGGCTCTGGCAGCCCTGCCTTGGGAAAACGCGTTCGGCAGATGGCGGGAAGCTTGAGGCTGGGCCCTCCACGTGCCCAGTGCGAGCCGCGTTGGGCACCCGTAGGGCGGTTCTTCCGCAAGACCCCTCAGGGTAACTCCCATGCCTGGTTCTCCACTCGGAGCCCCGGAGGCAGGGTGGAATTGCAGCAGGCTTCCACACCCATGTGGGAGCCTTGGATGCCACTCTCGGCATGCTGCTGGGGGATGCTGGACCTTGCAAGCCAACGATCCTGGAGGCTGTCAAGTGGGAGGAAGTAAGCCGGTCTGGCGTGTGCAAATGTGAGCGCACACAGGTTGTGCGTCGCCCGTGAGAGTCCAGTGAGAGAGCACGGCTGGGGAACGGCGAAATGCCAGCCAGGCCTTTGGCTGCAGCCCCACTGTGAGGGGCACCCCCGGGGTGGGGCGGGGGGGGCAGTGAGGGTCTCATTCCACAGGTTGCCAGCTTCAGCTTCCCACCCTCCCTTGAGATGCGCCCATCAGAGATTGCGACTCGCCCCCAGGTGACCTGGGCGGCCAGGGAAGGAGCTGAGCATGACTCTGGGGGCACTGCCTGCTTGGGGTGCCCCCCCCCCC